>UXGD01000819.1:0-45541 GCA_900474315.1 Torymus auratus
TTAAAAAGTAGGTTAATTGCAGATTCCTAATTACCAACAGAACGGTTTTTATTTAATTAAATAAATTCTCATCATTTGTTTTGGAAAAAGCCGTTTGTCAAGCGCTCCGTATATGTTAATACTATATACTCAGATTTTTTTGTATGATTCTATTGGTATTTTCATGAGATATCCATGTTTGAAAATTATGTCGGTATGTAACATCACCTTCCGTTAACAAATTGTTGTGCTAAGAATAATATATCATTCTGATCACATTATAAATCAATTAAATCCATCAATATCGAATAGACCCTTAATGCATTTTCGAGGAAAGTTCATACATAATCTACACGAATCTAATCTTGCAGCCCGAAACGTGTTAGCCACCGAATGCGCCAATAGTATAATGTAACTAAATCTATCCTCTCAGGGTCGCGCGTAAACAAACGTTACAAACTCTAATCAAACCCTAGCCCCCGGGATAATGGCCAAATCAGGGTAACCGCACGTGAATTCAGTGCTGTCTAACGGTTCGATTTCTGAGAGGTATAACAGCAGGAGTAATTGAAAATTTTGGGGAATATCATCAATACTGTTGCAATCGAAATTTGTTTTAATTGTTGAAATGTATTATTATGCAATATATGAAGTTTGATCGAACGTTTAAATGGAAGAGCGTAAGTAGAACAACGTAAAAGTGGTCAGACTATTCTTAAATTTAGCACGTTATAATTTGTTTTAATGGAATGATTCAAGATTCAATTAAAATATTCACCAAGCTGACGACCAAATTTAGAGTAACCGCATATAAACTCCCTTTTGTGCCCGTCTTCTATTTATGTTAGATAGGATAAATCGTTAATTAGATAATATCACACATATATTATTGTAATAAGCACCTGACTTTATATGCAGAAAATAGTTTGCTAATATAAAGATTGAAAACAATAACATACGTAAGTAGAACAATCTCAATATAGTCCGGCAATTTTCTTTTCTCTTATACAAAAACTTATTGAAAACAAAAATTAATATTTACTTTTAATTATCATAACTTATTCAACCAATCAGCAGAGCTCTTCACAATGTTCTTAATCCTCCAAGCGTTAAACCTTCGTCACTCAAACCTCCCTTTAAAACGGCAACACGACCGCACTGTCAACGCGATATCTCGCGTCACCTCCCTCGTCGCGCGCGTCACAATCTGCCAAACGATCCGCCTCTCCCGATACGCTAATCCGCTTTTCAGCCCATCTCTCTCCCACCCACCCTCTAAAATACCTTCGCCTTCCATCACACCTACACCACCACCAGCAGTAGCTCCTACAGTCTCCCGCGCATACCTTGAAAACATCGTAGTAGCTGCAAAACTATATACGTGCAGCAAGGGAATCCATTGAAAATTGAAGGCGAGTAATGGCCCCTCTCTCTTCGTAAACTGGAACGAGAAGAGCCATTCTCGCGGTACGCGCAAGCCTCTTGAAAAGGCCGCCTCGGCGAGCGATTCGCCCACTGGCGCATAAATCAATTCGGGGTTATTGGTTCCGAGTGCCGGCGCGCGCGGTGCTAGCTTGTTATCGCGCGCTCGCGGCTCTTGAGAGGCGCGGCCCTTGGCATTTCTTACTACCTACCCCCGGTGCGCTTTGATGGGAGTGAAGTGCACGCGGATAAATTGGGGCCATTTTTTCAGATATCGAGGGTACGTGAGAGCGCGAGAGTGAGGGAAGAAGATTATTTCGGGAGTGCGGTAAAGTGGGTGAAGTACGGTGTAAATGCAGAGAGAACTGGATTTTATTTGGGTCGAATTTTCGCAGACGGGTTGAATTGTTTTGGGAATTGGTTGCAAATATTTGAGATATACTTCGTTACGTTGATTCGTATAGGAATTGTATAAATAAGAGCGATTTTTTCAAACGAATGTAACGTAAATATGGAAAAATTTTGGAATATTGAAGTCAAATATATATCGTTTGACCGTTGTTTTCTTTTTTAAGAACTGCTTCGAAATTGAATTGATTTTGAAGTATCTGCGGAAAAATATATATCGGTGTCACGGAACGGTGTGGTAGAAATACGCTTTTTGTACGAAATCCCGTATTAGATATACCTGTACCAAGCGATGTATTTTCTTCAATGCGTTTATCGACTTTTTCGTATAATATATATCTATTTAAAGTCCGGTTATCTACAATTGTCAGGCCATTTGTACTCGTTATCTACATGAGCGGATGTTCAAATCCTCTCAAACTTGCACACCGAGGCAAAAGAATACGCGCTGCGATTAGATCGAGCATAAAGGAGAAAAAGGTCAAGATTAAAAAAAAGGAAAAGAGGGATTGTGTGATATAAATGTAATTCGCGGAAAAGTTTAAGGGTCGTTGTATGTAAGTCTTCTAGGTATCAGGAAGTGCAGTATTGATCTTTCGAAATTCCAAGGGATAAAAATATGTGGCGCTTGATATTCAGTTTTTTTTTTTATTGTTCTGAAAACGTACTTTTTTATAAAATTTATTTAGGATAATTTTATAATAAAGTTAGAGTACATATTGAAGTAATGACCTAGTTAATTGAAAAATTTTTATTTTTAAATCTGATAAATTTAATAAATTATTACGCTAATACAGCTGCTACCTATACTATCTAGCTTAAATATCCTAATTAATTATGAAAAAACTTTTTAATTATTGATTTTATTCATATCAATATCTATTTCAAGTAGACACTAAAAAAGTTGGTATTATGAATTTGTTTAAGCCGCCAGATATAATACTTTTCACTATCCATTAGATTTCTTCAGCAGCTTGGAAAATAAAAAAAAACAACGAGAAAAGTAATTTGAAACACAACACTCTGATTTTTTTTTAATTAAAACCAAATCAGGATAATCAATTTATTCGCTTAGCGCAATTCATACGCTGTGCCGTAATAAATTTCCATTCTCGTTAGCGCGAACAATCAACGAAAAAAATGTGAGATAATCCATCTACCGCCATAGTGCCATCCAAGTGCATCGCTCCATAACCGGTTCCATCAAATCCGAACAACGAAGAAGTCGTTAATTTCGTCCTCCACACACACGCACGCATGCATTGACGCGCGCACGCATCACCCGTTGCAATTTCCACTGGCATTAATTACCAATCCGTCAAAGTTGACGGATCAGCAGTAATTTTTTCCCTCCATACACATATACACGCACATACGCGCAGATATCAATCCACGCACAAAAGTTTAATCGATAAAGTAGAAAACGGAAGCGCCAGCGCGCACATATATAAACGCTCTTGACTGCGGCGGCAGCCGGCTATGGGCGCACTCATGATGCGCCGCGCTCTCGAAAGTTTGATTAGCTTAGCTCGGGGATTGTTTTCGCTAATGTAGGCGGTAAAAGTTATACGGGGCCAAATTCGCGAAATCAGCTTGTAATTGAATAAGTTGAATGCATCCACGGCAGGGGCGTGCATTGCGCAGTCGGTAGCAGAAATTGTCTTAGCCCACCGCGCCGGTCGTGATTCAAAAATTCTTCCGTCACGGGTTTCCGCACTGTCGCAGAGAGAGAAAAGGATAACGAGGTTTGTTTCGGGATGCGCAGCTGTAGTTGGTAAATTTCGCGCGTCGCTAACGCCGCCGGAAGTTAAGGTTTTCGGAAGGTATATGTATACATATGTATATACGAAATGAGTGATACAGTGTGAGCGCGACGATTTTAGTACCACGAGTCGCAAAGTCGTAATCAGCTCGAGCGTTTTTCAAGCACTGTCGGTGTCGTGTGGTAGATGCTTGAAAAGAAAGTTTGTAAATTTTCGCATATAAGCATCTGGGGGAAAAGTAAAATTGAGATAGAGAGAAAATGTTGCGAACAGTGGGCGCATGCATCCGCTACAGTTACGTGATCCGATTTCACGGTAAAATAATTTTGTTTATCTGTGTAGAGTTTATTTTCAGTGGTTTAGAGATATTAACGGAGCTGAAAAATTCTAGCGAGGAAAACTGCAAACTAAATAATATTTACTTTTTCCTTTAGCTTTTGATTTTACTTTTCTCATTTTATTTTTTCGTTTGTACTTGTATATAACGGTTTGTAAAAAGATATTAAATTTCTTCTATCTTGTGAATGTTTGAAAAAGAAAAATGAATTATTCTTCGTCGTAAAATGATCTTTTAAGAGGCTAAGAAGTACGGTAATGACTTGAAAGTTCTTTAAAGTGCAAGCTAAAATGAAATCTGGTAGCTTGTTATCTCCTGAGTAGCAATGTAACTCGTTTCCGTTGTTTACAAAAACATTTTGTAACATTATTTCAGAATGTATTTACCTTCTAAGATAGACTTTATATTTCATCATGTTGGTTTGTGTTACGCATTGTCTCATTATAAAACTATTGTTTTTAAACTAACCTACAGCGTAAAAGGAATTTTCGAATAAAGTCAGTGTAACGAACACATACTAGAATTAAAAGTTTTTTTAAAACTAAACGTGTCTTTTTGTCATAAAAGTAGTACTTAATTAGTACTATACACAAACTTTTTTATGGTATCGTCTACCCGAACAACGTAAAAATCATGATTCATAGACCCTCGTAGCGTCTGCTCAAATAGTTCGAACTGACAAAATTTTATCGCTGAAGTCTGTCAACGGCCAGCACTTTTACACCACCTACTCATATTTACTATCAATAAAAGAACGTATACATCACACTATATACGAAAAGATAGAACGCCATATAACCAACTCCAAAAAAACTCTCGTAACCCCAATATTATTTTTCTAGAGTCACTGACACATGCCTATACACCCACATACCGCTCAATTTTTTACGAGGCATAAACACGACTTTCGACTAATAACTCGCTCGCCAGCCTCGCTCCCATCATCAGCGCGTTCGCCGTCATCTCTTGCAAATTGCGGTCGCGACGTTTTAACGTTCGTTAAACCCTTTAACCAATGATTCTGAGGCGAAGGTGGAAGAGGGAAGGGAGTGAAACCGCGGCTCGTTTCGGGGTGAAAGGCCGGCTGGCCAACCACGTTTTAGTTTCGACGCTCGCCGTCCGCACCTCCCCCTCTTATCAGCCTCAGACCGCCGTACGCGGCGAGAGAGAAACGTATGTATGACGATGACACGTTATATATATACACAGCAAGAGATAGTCTGGTCGCGTTTAGTTATCGCTCCCTGCTCTTAATGGCGACGTCTTTATCAGTGACTTGAGAAGGGGTATAGGGGAGGGGGGAGGGAGCGTATATAAGAGTTGTGGGGGCTTATCACGTGATATAAAGTTAATATGGTAATAAAGGAATTGATTGACGAAGTCGAGAATTTATTAGGAGACGAGGCCATTTAATTACAGAAATAAAACACTACAAATTATTGACTTTTTTAACTTTATTTATTCATACCTATATCCACTTTTAAGTAAACTAAAGCTTAATTACGCTTATAATCAAATAAATAAAAACAACATCCCTGAAAATATTAAGTTTATTATCGATCGGTAACTTAATTATACATGCTTATATGAGGAGATACGCGGTAACGCGGTTATAATTAAGTTCCGCATGAGGATCCGAGCGTATATCATACATAGCTCTGACGAGCGCGTAACAGGCGTGTGATGTAACGCGCGGAGGAGGCGAATTCAACAAGCCGTGCAAATTCGCTAGGGAATATACCCCGGGCGCCTCTATTTAAGGATTAGATAGATACAATTGTGCCCTGCTCTGCCTGAAATGTCACCTGGCTCTTTGAATTCGCGTCCGTATAAACTCACAGGCAAAGCAATAATACTTGCACTTACTTGTCGCACTTAATTGTTCACGCGGATATTAGCTGTGATATTCATCGTTAGAAATTATTTGAAGAACTATGTATTTATAATATAAAGGTTAATCTTCTGACCTACTGTTTAGTCATATTTTGAATACATTGCAGAAATAAATAAAACAAGTTATATGTAAATAATGCGAAAATATGAAATAAAAGCTGCATATATTTTCCTTATCTCTGTACAACATAATAAATTTATCGTTGTGACTTCATGTAAGACTAAAACTCTACTCGTCACGGTAACTCTATCCTTAATATAATCTCGCTACGGATGAAGATTGCATAACTGTTTTTGCACCAGTAAGCACATTACGCTCCTTTCCAGCTCACCCATGAACGTTCCATCCGATTTTCCCGAAATTTCCAAGTACCTTTAAAAACTAATTTTCGTGCAAAATTTCCTTGCTTCTCGTCCCTCCCAAGAAACCAAGCGCGCGATAAGTCAATCAACGTGTCGACTGAGATTCGCGCATTTCAAATCAGTAAATAAAAAGGCTGCCGCCCTGCGCACCATTAGCGTCGAAAACACGACGCAGCTCGACGCGCTAACCGACAGTTGCAACGTTTAAATCACAAAAGCTGGGAGAGTCGCACGAAATTAAAAGGGAAAAATAGCTGTGTCAATTAAAACCGCGAGTGCGCGCACTCGTTTCGGGACAAGGGCGTTAGATAAACGAGCGCCTTCTGTGGTTATGTATGTATGTATCCGACGTTTAATCTGGTGACTGCAATTGGCAGCGGTGAAGCAGTGATTTTACGAGCGGCGCGAGGTAAATCGGAAAAATTGATTTATGAGCATGAGTGGGCGCAAGAGCGACACGATTTGGCGGGGTAATGAAAAATATTAAGATGCCTTTGATGGAGTGCGCTATGTGCAGCTGCGGGCTGATGAAGTGGTCGCGGGCGTGTGTAAAGCAAATTACGCGGTCGAGTGGATTTATTGCGATGGCGAAATTATGATTGTGAGTTGATGGAAGGGAATAAAGAGAGAGAGAGTTCGATCAAAGGATAGCTAACAGTTTAATATTACGTGTTGGAGTGTACTTTTACTGAAGTTATTAATCGAGCGATTCGAAACAAAATTTACAAATTTTATGATTATAGAAGAGCTTAAATATTGATAAACTGTTAACGATCTATACAGATGAAAACCTTAGAGATTCAATTAGCTGCTGCGAATAAACTTCACATTTCATTTCGAAATTAATTTAGCACGTCTACCACAGCTACGTTCTTTATACAGTATTGTTCGATACAGTTTTTTATCTGCACCGGCGCGAAGAAAAACTGCGCAGTAAACAAACGCTTGTTTACACAAGACTGTGAATAAAAGCGAGAGCGCGTGGAAAAATTTTCTGTTTACAGAAAGTTAATTACTGCGTTAACGTCTGAGTTAGCGTTGCAATTGACCTAGAGATTCAAGCGTGTTTTCACTGGTATTTAGTATACATGTTGCGTATAGCTAATTACAGGTACGTGTATATATAGCATACACGCGTACACGTACAATGATTCAAAGGGGAACAAAGCGAACGGTTAGCTTACACTTCAATTTACAGCCAATGAGTGTATATTAAAAGTATTTTTACGTAACGTTATTACTTGCCAAAGGTCGTTGAAATTTTCGAAACTCTTCTTCTGTATAAATGTATAAATCAAAAGTTGGATTATGGTCTGCAAAAGTTACGTAACCGCTTACAAAATCCGATTAATTTTTCGCTTGGTAAAGCGGAAACCTATATAACTTTTACCCTTTATGAATAATGATGTAAATCTCAGCTTTATATGTTACTTTGAAGGAACTATAAATACTTTATTTCTCTATCTATATGCATTGTCGAAATTTTATTAAATAATTATAATATTACAAGTGCCGTTAATGTTACCTAATGTAAAATGAAATTCACTACGCATAACTACAACCCATAATTCTTAGCAATCTTTACTTGATCGATTTTCTTTTCGAAAAGTTAAGAAAATTCGTAAAGCAAGTATCGCTTGTCCTGCAACACCCCACCACGCGTATACCGAGGTACATCGTGGTCTGCGCTGTACATCAAAGCGCGACGAAATAGACGCGCACACAAAATTAAGTGCACGTCAAAGGAGCTGACTTAACAGATAAAGTCCAATTTGTCGGTGGGGTATCTGCAGATTTTCCAATGACTCCACGGCCGCAAAGGAGGCGCTCATGCGCACATACACTCCAGACACGTCGTCTGTGTCTGAGTTTCGGTGTTAAGTAACCCCGGTATAATGAATTTGAGATCAGTACCTATAGTTGGGGAATGCGCGCGTCGAGAATCCGCGCAAAAATGTTTAATTAACGAGCGGTAGGTGGATATGTTTTTTTTTTTTCTTCGTTCGATGTTGTAGTGGGTGCCGTGTGTATCGGGTTTAATTAATTAAAATGGAAGTTTGTCGGCTATCGGAAAGCGCAAAATTTGTTTTACAAAGTAATATGAGTGCTCGCGGATGGCGAGTAAAAAGTTTTGCGATAGTTACGAGTTTAGGTGGTTCAGTTTCAGTTAATTGAATTAAATCACAATCTTTTGTGTCTGTCGACAAAAATTTACAGCGATTTTATTCAAAAAGAAAAGGCAAAGATTCTAACCAAAATGAGGGCGAACAATATTTATGCGATGGAAAACAGTTTTCCGGGTAGTACTTCGCGGAACTTTTCGAGGAATAACGAGTTCATAAATTTTCGAATGAACAAAAAAAGCTCCGATTTCTAGCTTTTCTCATACATAGAAATTTCAAGAAGTAAACTTTTATGAATGCATAATGCGTGATTATTCTTTTATATTGTAAAATTGGCTCGCAGTATGAGAAATAGACTATTTTCGGATTTTAATCATGCAAAGGACATTTTTCAATTCTGCTTGTTACGTAGGTCCTTTTTCGGAATTCAAATATTGCGTTACGCGTACACGGCACGTGTATAGTGTTGCTTGTAAAATTCACATAAATCCGTGGATGTATGTATCTGAAAATAAATTAATTAAATTCAGAAATAACGAGTATTACAAGAAAAAAAAACCTCTTTTGCTTCATATTTACAACATATTACTTTATTATTTACGCCTGTTAACGTTTTCATTAATTAAATATATGAAATGTGTCGATAATTTTTAATAATCATTACGCGCATCGATTTCCTGTAGGAAGAAATATATATAATAATATTTTGTCATTTTTATTAAACTAATTAATATTTTTCCGTTATTGAGTTATATAAACGGATATTACAAGCATCAAAACAACACTTCAATAAAAACTTTCATCACTATTATAAAGTAATAAATTCATTATTGATATAGTATTTTATGTATCTCTCTATACAAAATCCTTTCAATACCTACAACTTATCAATATTTCTCACAGTTAATACGTGCTACCCATAACAAAAATCATTCCCCACACTTATCCACTTCCTTACAAAATCATTTCAAGACAAGCAATACCCAACCCGACTACGCGCGATCTCCATTCCTTCCCATTTAAAGAGCGCAATCAAATTTAAGCGAAAGCACTCAACCCTCCATTCCCTCCCTCCAGCATACGCGTTACACTCACACCTAGACGTACGCAGCACACGCGGGATGAAAATCTTCCGCGCTCGCTCGCAACTTGTTGGCAATGCAAATTCAGCCTCGAAATCCCGCCGGCGGCGCGCTCGGGTCTCTATGGACGTGGCTCATATAATTCCGCTCATTCTTTCCCTTTGACGCGCGCGCGCGTGTCTTCGTCTCCGGGTCCCGGCGAATTAAGTAAGCTGCAGTCTAGGGAGATGCTCTCACGCGATGTCTCTCCATTGCAGCGTAGACGATGGAGTGTGTATATATATATAGTAAGCTGCTTCTCGCAGAGAGCGAAATAATTAAACGGGGGTGGTGCTGCATTATTATTCCGTGGGCGAGATGAATTTTTTTTTTTTTTTCGTGAAGAGAGAGAGGTGCGCGTGCGTGTGTTTGCTGTGAGAGATGAATGTGGTTTGCTTACTTTTTTTTTGTCTAACGGCTGCTTTTTAAGGTTGTCCGAGGATGCGAGTTGGTTGAAAATAAGTGAAAATGTTGCGTGAATAGTTGGTTTGCGCAGCTTCATTCGTGCGTAGTTGCACTTCCCTGAATTAACTGAAATTTTAATTGCGTTTGATAATGGTTTGCGCAAGCTTTAGCAATTGTAGAGGGTACTTCAGAATAAACGTTAATTACCGTTACACGAATTGCTGTTTTTGAATTTGGCACGTTATTATAATTTTGCTATAGGTATATAACAATTGCCATAATGGCTACTGCGTTTGCTGAATACTTGACTTCGACGAGTACATTTAAAAAATTCTAGGTTATTATAACAAGTGTGTAATTTTAGGAGAGATTTTGAGCTATAAAATACAAATGGTCAGTAATTAATTGAAATATAATACTAGTATCTGAAAATTTTCATATGTATACTATATTGGAGAAAATGTTTTTTTGGCACTTCGGTAGCTTTGAATTACTGCACTAATGAGAACTTTGAACGCAATGGCAGAAGCCCTCCATAATTCACGTAGAGATGAGGACCTACAGTTTCAAATGGATTTCGAACCACCAAAGCAGCAGTAATGAAAGCGGGTTAAAATTCAGATTTTAATTAATTCAGTGCAGAAGTGCTAGTTAATCCTGGCAGCTCTAATTGAGCGATGTTTGACTAAATAAATATTCAATAATCAAAGTCTGAGTCTTTAAGGCTCCTGTATAGCCACAAAAACAGTTATAGAATGTAATGTTATTTTATGCGTTACATATTCTCTAGTACAGGAATACTTTTTCTCCTTTTATATATACAACTACGTTAAACGTTAAATTTTGTATCAAATTGCATCAACATTGTGGTTTGTTGTTAATTAAAAAATTATCCATGAACGCACACGCAAGCACCGCACAAGAAAGAAAGTTCAAAACTAAACTTAACCAATAAACGAAACGGCAATTAAAATGAAAAAAATGAAAAAGAAAAGAGAGCGACGAGCGAGCGAAATGATAAAAAAAGGTAGGTCGGCAAAAGTCATTGACATCATTCACATTTTCTTCTCGCGCGAGTATATATCCGTGCCCGACACGTCGGCGAGAAAAGAATCAACAAAGGAATAAAAGATGTTTGCCCCTGCGTATATAGTCACTTGATAGCCAGTGAATAGTTTCTCTGCGAGCGGACCATGACTTTTTGATGCTAAGTAAACATCACTCCACGAGTCCTTGAGGGAAAACCGATTTTCTTCCTTTTTAACATCAGCGAAACGCAGACGCTCCAGTAGAAAGGGATTGAGAGAGAGGGGGTAAAAGGGAGGGGAGATTCAAACAGAACCGCGTGGATGTCTGACGCTGTAGAGAGAGAGAGAGAGAGGAGACATGTGTGAGAGGTAAAGAGAATACTTTAAGCAAAAATCTGAAAAAGGACTAATGGATCTATCAGAATTTTTTCATATTTCGCAAAAAAATGTCGTTAAAATAACGCTTTGTTGCTTATTTTTCAAATTTTCAACGTTAACTTCGTAATACTCCGAATTATTGATTTTTTCTTCAAAAAATTACTCTCAGAGTTCCTCGGATATTTTGAGTAGGGTAGAATGGGGCACTGTCAATCACAAATGTTAGGGAACCTAAATGATATTATACTATGTTAGACATTATATAAGATGATAATAAAATTAAAATCATTAAAATAGAAGATATATTAGTTCTGATCAATTTTATTATATTATATCTACAAGAATACACATAATAATACTTTGATATTTTATTATAATATAACAATTTAACCAAATTTTTCATTTTTCAATTTTCATTCTCGAAATTTCAAGTAGCTACATTTGGGTCATTCCACATGAGTGCGATGGATCGATGAAATTTACCTTTACAAATATTCCATTCAATGTTTAAAAATTGTTGTCAAGAGTAAAACGGAAGTTAATTAAGCGACCATTTTGGGACACTCGAAGAAAAAAACATGTTCTCGGCTACTTATATAGAGCTATGAAAGCGATACCCTATAGGTAAAATGAGCTGTTTTTTCAAATACCGGTATTAGTTGTTAGCTATAACCCCTCAAAAGGGGTGAAAATAGGGTGTGAATTGGTGAAAAAGTAAAAAAAAATAAAACGTTGTGGGACAAAGGATAGAAAAAATCTGTTCTATAGCTTTTTTATGTTTTCTTCAATTCAACCCCTATTTTCACCCCTTAGGAGGGGTGATAGCTAACAACTAATACCGGGATTTGAAAGAACACATAAATATAGGGTATCGCTTTCATCGCTCTATGTAGCCGATACATGTTTTTTTCCTCGAGTGTTCCAAAATGGTCGCTCCGGCGTTAATGGGTTAATGAAGACAGAATAAAATATTTCACACTTCTTAGTATATTTTATTAGATAGGTGAATTCTTGTTCTTTAAACGTTATTGTCTCAACTTAATTCACATTATTTGATTTTAATTGAGTGCTGAATTATAGTACTACACTATATATTGCCGGTGCTCTACGAAATTTATTTTCCCATATATTAAACATTTCCGACAAGCTGAAATGAGATCCGAATTTAAGACCTTTAATTTAAGACAACTGAGTACATATAGTTTCTCATAAAATTCAAACAAAAGTTACGCCAGACGGATGTCAAAGCTAAATGAAATTTTGGACTTCCGTCGTAAATATAGTCTCGCATAAATATTTGATTTAATTTCAACTGACGACGATAATAATACACAAAGCTACTAATTTAAATGGCCTCTCAAAAACTGCGCTCTTGGTTAATTAAAAACCCTTTTTCATCATATCTCACACCACGCAAATACACACAACATTGTTCCAAACCTGAAAAAGCAATAGAAACCTAACTCAACCTCACCCAATTTCGCGAAGCACGAGTGGCCGCCGAAAAAGCTGCAACTAGAAGAGTAATCCTTCACGCGAGACCATTATAGGAAACATGAACGGCGCGCCCCGCGGGGCAAAAACGAGATCACCTCTGTCTCTGTGCTTGAGCACATAATAGTGGAAAACGGTGGCGCAAATAGTCGTCGGACGCGCGAGTTAAAGACGCGCAAAAACACAGTGAAAGACAAGCGCACGCGCATGAGAAAAGGGGACGCGCGGGTGGAAAAAAATGCTTCTCCAGTCCGCCCTGATGCGATATGAAAGCGAGCAAGCATGCGGGAGAGAGAGAGAGAGAGAGAGAGAGCTTTGTGCATCCAACAGTGGCATCCGGCGCAGTTGACCTAGATTATCGCTGCGCCGACGAACGAGCGAGCGAACCTTCGTCTGTCAATCCGCCTTTTGCGGGTCATATCTCTCTCTCTCTCTCTCTCTCTCTCTCTCTCTCTCTCTCTCTCTCTCCCCCTCTCCCTCTCTATGTCTGTCTTTCTATTCCTACTTCTCTTTACCTCTTTCGTTGCCTTTATGTCTCTTTATCGCCGTCTCTCTTCTTCAACCTCTCCCGTTTTTCATCTTCGTTATTATTTCTGCTCCATCCGCCGAGTCCTATAATCCGTTTCACCCACTTTCTTCGTCTTCGATTGTCGTTATTTGCTGCTGGAACTCCCGCGCAGTGTCTGTAAATTACTGTCATAAATTTATGACGGACGAGATCGGCTTATTCGATTAAAAAAAGCCCTAAAGCCCCGTGAAAATGAAATTCATTCGCGGCCGGTGAACTGCGGCGGGAAAAAAAGTAGCGGCAGTGCGCAGGAAACTGGGACAGTATTATAGTCGTGCTTTCATAGCTGTGTGTGTGTGTGCGAGCTGCTTTAGTTTTTTGAAATGTCGCGCGAGATTGAAGCAAAACTCGCGAAATTGCAACATGGAGGGTAGGGAGAAAGAAGAGTGCGAGATGTCAACTGTATATATGTATATACGTTTTCTAGCTTCGGCGTTAATACGCGGCGATTGCGTCACCTGCCAGCGTAAGATATGCATTTAATTAAAACTAAAATGAATTTTTTCTATTA
Organism: Torymus auratus; assembly: GCA_900474315.1. Classification (NCBI taxonomy): domain Eukaryota; kingdom Metazoa; phylum Arthropoda; class Insecta; order Hymenoptera; family Torymidae; genus Torymus; species Torymus auratus. The sequence continues at coordinate 13,794 of UXGD01000819.1, forward strand.
TGAGATTCGAGAGGGAACGCGTATTATACGTCCGGACGCTGAAGTATGAAGATCGCAGGGACGATTGCGGAAATTCAGTTATAGAGCGGAAAAAATAAATTGAACGCGAAATTCATTTTTTAATGGATTAATACGGGAATAGTGGACTGACGAGAGAAGTTGTTCTATTATTAAATTGTACACGAAAATCTTTGTCGGTGCACTATTTTTTCAAGTTTTTTCTAATATTTTGGTAGTCAAATATTGAACGTATAAATATTAACTTTTCCATAAAAATTTGAATTTTATCACTATAACGGTGTTTGCTGAAAATGTCAAATGTAAATGAAAACAAAAACGTTATAGTTTGTGTATACATTTCAATATATCACAGTTATTCTAATATATGATAACACAATATTTATCCAAGACTCGAGGCTAAAAATAACGCAGAGCCATTTCGTGATACCTACAATTTTCACATTCATATACCACCGCTATCCCGTGCCGAGTCCCTCAAAGGAATACCGATTAATGTAAATGCATGCATCGCGCGCACACGTATACACGGCGGCGTCAACTTTTGAAACTGAAAAAAGCGCAGGAACGACACCGCGCGGCAACTCTCGTTCACGCTGCTCACTTTCAGGTTAACGCGTCTCTATATATCCCTCTCTCTTTCACCGCTCGGGTAAAATTTTTTATTCAAGCAACAAGAAGGTCCTTATCCCTGTGCGGTGCTATCTCGCTACCCTTGCTCTTTTGGCTCTGCGAGCTCGCGCGATTCGATTTGCATAGCTCTCGAAATATTTAGCATATACTGCGAGACAAGGCGCATAATGTCAGGGACTTGTGGGGCGCAAGAGAGTGAGGCGCTGCCGAATACGCTTAAAAGCGCAGGCGCACATTTGGGATATGTATAGGCGCCTTTGGATTAACCAGAGTTTAGCATGTATTCAATTAGAGCGATCGAAGGGAGAGAGAGAGAGGCTTGGGAGAGGATTGATGCGGAATAAGAGAGCGAAGGGGGGCGAGTGTGTATACTAATGCCTTTTAAGTGAAGTTTGAGGAATGAGGAGGGGCTGGGAGGAATTGAAAGAAGCAGACTTTCTTTGTTCGTTTGGATAACTTCGTTTGAGCTTGAGTTGTTGTGAAATAGGTCAGCGAAGTATAATATAGATTAGTTTTCGATGCTTCGACTCTTCTAAAGTATATTCAGCCAAAGGCCAAAGTATCTTTTTTTGTCAAATTTGCATCGAATGATTACGGACAACTTTCTTTTTATCCTGGAATATATATTTTTTAGAATGATGGAGAGAATCAAGAATATAAAAGACGTAGTTTCACATCAAACATTAATGTAAATTAATGTAATTGCCTTCTTATATTGAACTAGCGTAGAACAAAAAGTATAATTAATACAAACTAATTTACCGCGTATAGGCTATGGTTTTCGTCTGGCTGGCTCGCCAAGGGAAAATTTAAATTTCAATTGAAATTTAAAGTTCAAACATACGAGACAAAGAAAGAAATGAGAAAAGGGAAGTATATATGCAGTGTAGGAGCGAGAGCGAAGAAAAGTGGAAAAAAAGTAACAAAGAATGAAAGCGAGAGTATGAGAGTGCAGACAAAGGTACACCGCCCGAAGAAACACTGGGGAAGAGAGGTTGATTTCTTATTGTGCGAGAAGTATTTAAATGGTTCGATGAGTAACTGTTATGCGCTGTAATTGCACATTTCTAATCTTTTCATATATTCGGGGAATTATATTACAAAGGTAGTGGACGATATTGAATGTATTATTTGTTTTTCGAATGTAATAATCTAAAAAGAATTTTCTATTGTTGTTTTGGAAGTCAAATTAATACATGTTAATAATAATAAATCATAATTCTAATTGTTTAATAAATCATTTTTCCTTGCACTTATGAAAGTGTACATTTTACTCAATCCTGACAACGATATTAATTCTTTCCTACCGCAAAATCATGCAACACACTTAAACACCTAATGAATATAAAATGCGCACATTTATCAAAGTATATTTGCATCGCCAAAAGACGCCTCACAAAACGGCCGTTATACCAGCACTCCTTTCTAAAAAGCTTCTAAAAATAAATAACGATTAGGCGTGTACAATCAAGAGAGCTAAGCTCTCATCTGCGCTCGCAGCTCCCTCCCTATATAACCCGGATAAAGGGCAACGAGATCCCGCCATCTCTCCTTCAACAATCATAATCCCTGTTTTCTCGTTAAGAGATTCATCCCGTCGGCTCCTTTCTTCCCCAAATTGAGCCGGCGTAGCGCCGAGACGATAGTCCTGTGGCTCCCTTTTTTTTCTCTCCTTCTTCTCCGCCCCCTAATTGGACGCTACACAGCCATACGCCACTGGTTTTCTTCCGGGTGCAAATGACAGGATGCAGCTGCAGTCGCGGCGTAATTTAGAGGCTCGCGCGCAGAATAATAAGTCCCGTATCGCTGCCACGGTACGATAATGAAAGATCGCGAGTCGTCATTAGCTCATAAGCGTAAGCTCTGTAATTCAGAAGCTCACCCCGGAAGGTAAATTTGACTTGTATGTATGTATGAGAGAGGTGAATGTTTTTGTGATGAGTTTCAGGAAGAGAAAGTGCGGATTTGCTGTCGGGGTTTTTGAACTTTACCGTGCGTGCTAATTGCTGGCAATTTCTGAAAATGTTTGTTTTGTGTATATTGATGGAATTTTGGTAGACGAATGCAACGAAGCGAATTGTTGATCGTTATATACGAATGAAGTTATTTTTGTATGATTCGTAATGTAGGAATAAAGCGATTCTGATTCTGCCTTAATTAAAATTACTTCGCCGTAAGTGGTTCATTTCAAAGTCCATTTTCGTGTTCTCACAGAGTAAGATTGAAAATCAATTTGCTCCCTGCGATCTTTGAGAATCAGTTTTTTTCCTTCCAAGAACAGGATTTTCTCCGAACCTCGTTCATCGAAAATTCTCGTCGTTTTCCTAATGGTATGTAAATCATCTCGTTTGATCTCTCCGCTTTTCTAAATGCAATAAAATTGAAAATGCTCGTCACGGCGGATCAAAGCGAGAGCGCGTGCGCGACTTCAATCACGTCTTCGGCGAATTGTGCACCCTTTCACATTGGTGAAAATCGAGAAGGAAGCCCTGGCTCTCTCCTTTCGGCACGAACCTGCCTATATATTATACGTATAGAATGAAAAGGAAATAAATGTGTAGCTCGACTGAGTCTTGCGTTATTCGTCCGCGCTTCGAGTGCGCAAATAAACCCCCTGACGGTTCCCGTGAGTGCAGACGGCGATGCTATTACTCTTTCCACGTCGCGGATATATAGATCGATGAAGAAAAAAAAAGAAAGATAAAATTGTACGAGGTTATTTTTAAGGATTCGATGAACCGTCGCGCGCGGATTCGATGATGCATCCGTACCGAGCTGACAAGTGCGCGATATATGTGGAATTTCGACTTGTTACCTCGGAAAGTCACGACAGAATATATGCGCTTATTCGACTTATTCTGGTCTCGGAGAATAAAAAAGAGGAAAGAGGAAGAAGAAGAAAAACGTGGATCGAACCACTCAAGTGTTCACTAATGAAACCTGCAAATGCGTCTGCCAATTAAAATCTGCTGCTCTAAAAAGTATTTATAGTAGAGAGAGATGATACACATACAGGTTGAATTTTCATTGGCGGAAAATTACAATCGTGTCCGTTGTTAATTTCTGTTTTGTGAAAGTGCACGCGGCAGAGTAGCGCACACGCGCGGATTATCGGATTGTAAAGCGAATGCGCGCGGATGTGCAAAGAGTCTCTGTCGTGTTATAATATAATGGTTATTGCGCAGTCGAGTAATACATTTTTAATTGTTCTAGCCTGTTTATATTTGCGCGCCCAGTTTTTAATAAATTGATATTGCACGCGCCGTTACGGCTGAATAACATTTAACAAATATATTTTTTAACGAATTATTATCGCGCACGTATAATGTAATTATTTTTATTATAACACATAACTGCTGCGCGCGTTTGATACAGTCTTGCTGAAGAAATTAATTGCGTTAAAACGCGTAATTAGAATATTTTGTAATAAATATATAACGTATAATATTTTATACATTTATCAAACGTTATAATATATAAGAAAATTAAAATGAAGGCTGACAAAGAAAAAATGATTCCATTATATAGGGAAAGAGTGTGTCGTACTTAATGACATGCACAAATTATTTATTAATCAGGTCATGGTTAAAGTTCCATACATATATTTAATCCGTTTTTAACAATCTAATAATTTTATCAATTAAACTTCTAACGACACCTTTCTAACTGAACTTTAAAGTGCAATTTCAATCCACTCAAGCTATAATTATTATAAAATTGCAATTAAAAATACGTATACCCTACAAAATCTAACTCGAAATTAATGATCCTCAAAACTTTGAACTAAAGAAATTTAGTTTCAACTCACACCCTGATTATCAAATCCATCACAAGTCAAACTTTACTTATTAACATAACGTCCAATACCTCGAACGAAGAAATTTCCCTGGTCATGAGCGAAAGTGATTAGGGACTCACGGCCTTAACGAACTCGAACCTCATACATACACGCGTTGCAGAAAACGTTACATAACCATCGGAATTGTCCTCTCTTTCTCTCTCCCTCTCGGACACCCACAGCAGCCTTTGGTTAATTTCCAACTAGTAATTGGTTCGCGCGCTCCCGCGCTCCAGCGAAAGCAATTAAATCGCTTGTAATTCCTGTAACACTCGTCGGTCAATAATAACGCGGCGGGCGAGTGCGTGCGCTCGTCCGTATCGGACGCAATTTGTTAACGTCCGTGCGACGCCCTTTCGTATACATATATGTATATATAGTATATACATGTGCGCAGGTATACAGTCAGTGTCGTACCAGAGGTCGCACGTTTAATCATAATTGAACTCGGGCTGATGCTCGTATAGAGAGGGAGTAAAACGTTTCGTACATGCACAGTGCGTGCACTCGAGTTGGGTAGACGGCCGCCTGCCTGCCTCTGGATCTGCCTATTGGCGGTAATAATGGTTTGTTTGTTTATTGATTCGGACGCGTCGCTGCTGCTGTGTGTACGGTGCGCGTTAGTTCCGTCTGGTTTTGTTTTTAAAATAGACAGACGTGGGCGCGCTTGTTTGGTCGAAGGGGCAAAAATGTGCGTTATTTGCAATTCATTAGGGATTTCGGGAGGTATTTTTAATGTTATTTTCAATATTGTACTTTTATTTTAGTTAATGGTAGTTGAGGGATGTATGTTGAAACTATTTGATGAAATTCAGCATTGTGGGTTGGACATGAATTATTGTTGATAAACAGGCTGGTTCGTATTTAAAGTAGAGAAATAATATGCATTATCAGAATCGCTTCTAAAATTCTCTCCAATATGTTTTTGTCGAGAACAGTTAGAAAATATATTTCGAAGCAATAATTTTTCATAACAAGAATTTATTATATTTTCAAAATTTAGTAAATATTGCACAGTATTTTACGTTAATACACTACACCAATAAAAGTTAATGGTTTATCGATATAAATTAATTGCTTTTAAAGCACAAGTTTAAATTGACATAACATCTGTTTTATCAGAAACATTTTTCTCGGAACAAAACACAGTACTTAAAAAGCACATCGTTATTTTCTTTTTGACAAGTTGACATACGATTGTTCAAATCGTTATCATCAAACTTTTATTGAACAATACACAATCCACACTTGTACCGATGTTGAAAAACATCCATTAAGAAAAATCCGTACTGTTATAAGTTTTTTTAAATTTAAGATAAATTATTAATAACTTTACTCCAGGCTAAATTCGTTGCAACCATTCACCGACGAAAAGACGAACGATTCGCGGCTCTTATACGCAAATACGCGCTCTGTGCTGCTCACTTTAAGTGCGAGGTAAACAGCCCTTGCGCTCGCGGAAAGTGTGCACGGCGTGTACGCGCGAGCGCGCGGCGCACGAATTACATTACCCAGGAGAGCGAAGTGGGTACACGTTGAGTTGTGCCGAGGGAGCCGAAGGGGACCGATAAAAAATTTATCGACTCGACGAGCGAGAGGGAATTTTCCGGTGATTTTAGGTCTGGGGAGGTTCTGTGTATGGTAATTTTATGGGAGCTGAAAGAGCGATCTTTGTTGTTCGAGTTGCTCGAGTATAGTCGAAGATTTACATGTATGCGCTGAAAATGATTAATGATTTAATATAGGTAGGTTTTATAGTGGTTGCATAATATTAGATTTTATTTTACCTCAATGCTTTTTTCGCGTAAACAACTGGAGGCTCTCCTTTGAATATTTTTACCACAACAAAGAGATAAATTGAAAGAAAAGATTTTACACGATGTCTATAAAAACGTAAAAATTTTAAACAAGCATGCGTCTGACTATACTTAAGGTGCTACTACTAACAGACTTTAGATAACGCGCAAAACATGTTTCAAACTCCAATACCAGGTTTTTTATTGTTAAATAATCGCATACTCAAACAACTAAATAACCCAACGATAATTTCCAATTCAGCCTCTTCCCCGTACCACTGCTGACCCACATTCACAGACGTCTTTGGCGAAACGATCCGCACTACACCTTCGTCTCCCCCTATACTCGAGCGTAACTGTCGCTCGTCAAAGCACGTAATCAGTATTTACACGAGGCAGACTCGGACGGTTACGGTCAATAAACGCTCGCTGGTGGGTAATAATCTTCCCCTCGCATGCCTCATTTTTTTCCGCTTTAAACCTCCTTTCGAATGCTCCTTATTTATGGTGCGCCTTTTCTTACCCGCGCGGCGGGTTTACGATTAAATCACGCACTTGCGTGCAGTTAGGCTGATGTACGGTTACGGGCTGAAGGATCGGGTAGACACTGAGATATAGAGTGGGTGGGGGTTGAAGAATTATTGGGTTCTCGAGGCGTCGGGATGTCCTAAAAAGAAAGAGAGGCGGGAGAGTATTGGAGAATAAAAATTGCAGTAGCCAAGTTTTGTAATATAAATATATACAAATATTTTTAAATACGAAGTTACGGGTTTTGTAGTTCTTTTTATTTTTAAATCATCCGAACATAATAAAATCTTTATGCCGGCTGGTTCGTTTTAAAGCTGAAGCGGCTTCTCGTGTTGGCGAAATTAGTTTCATTCTGAGAAAGCCATTTTATTTTTAACGACTCGGACGTGCATATACCGATACTTGCAAATAATCCATAAACTTCTCCAGCTATATATATATAATACTCGCGCGCGCACACACCTTCACTGTTTAGTTACTTTCCTCGTCTTTCTTGCCGACTCTCCTTTTACTACTTTTCTCGCGCTCTCGATACACTTCCAGCGCGCTCGCGCTCACTTTCACCGCGCCTTCGTATCTCGCTCTTTTCTCCCTTCTTTGTCGTCACAATCGCGAGAACGCGCATATTGGCGCGCCACCTCGCCTGCTCCAGTTTCCGTATATAAACCTATTTTGCCCGATTCTCGCGGGAGAATGGCTTTTACGAGCTCTCTCTCGCTCTTCGCCACCCTCCTTTTGCGTGCGCGCGTACCTATATACCTACGTATACATGCTTTGACTTGACGTCTCGAGATTTCGCGAGAGAGAGAGAGAGAGATGGCAAGAGAGAGCGTGCCAAACACATACGCAACGTACATACGCGAACGCGCCGTCGATTCGCCGGATATTTTTCGATTTGCGCGAAAGTCGTTCGCACGTTTTTCCCTGTGTTTCCGGTTTATTTGAAATGCAGATTGCCTGTTTGCTGTCGGTGGTAGCAACGACTTCGGTACACGGTTGCTTGTGGAAATTTTTGAGAAATTACTTGCACTTCTTCGACTTGCTCATTTTTCTCGTGTCAGTGGAGTTCGACAGAGTTTTTTCGGTATCGAATCGGTTTGTGAATTATTGAGAAATACCGATTTATCAATTATTTACATTAACAGAAATATTTACATTTATTATCGTTTGTACAAATATTAAAAGACAGTGTTCAATCAAATATATTTTACTAATTAAAGTTAAATGTCAATATTACTTTAGATTATTGAAAAGTTGGCTTTACAAAAGTAAATGAATTAATGTCTACAATAAATGAGAAACACTTATACTAATTATTCATCGAAAATAATTAATTATACAAGTGCAAAAAAGATATAATTTATTACGTCGACATCAACATTTTTATGGAATCATTTTCAGTACAAACAGCTAACTATAACAAACCCAAACTCATCCGATACCTATACGCTTACACAAACCCGATCTGACTAAGCTCTTACAAGGCTGCATGTAACCAAAGCTGAGATATGAAAACAATTCGATCGATCCTCGCTATATAACATAACACCATCGCCAGCAGCAGTACAAATTCCAATTAAAATCCAATAATTCGCCGTTTCCCCATCACCCTCCCTCCGTTCTAATTCCACATTCCGAATTAATTAATCAAATTCAGCTTGCTCATATCGTAAATGTAACGGAACGTCCCCCAACCTCGTCTCGTCTACAGCAACGATCCTCCTCCTTCTCCGCATCTGCTCCCCACAACTAGTACTACTACTACAACTGCTGCTATGGCTATACGCATCCATTAAATCCTCAGCCGGCCTTCGATCGTCGGAATAATGCAGGCATAATACAGCTCAAGATCCGGCGGCCGTTCAACACACGTGCACATGCCTATAATACATCCACGACGGCGGTGGGTCATAAGGATCCCCGAGGCGACGACGCCGTCGCAATACGTCGCGAGCTGCGAGCATATATCGAGAGACCGCCGCCAGTCCACATCGGAATAAGTGAGGCACGGTGGGCGATCGCCCATTGATTGGCTTTGTAATTGACCTTCTCCTCCCCCCGTCGTCGTCGTATCAATCTGCGTCAGAATTCGCGTCTTAGCCTCCTCCTCCCACATCGCGCGTATATAGCCCCGATCGGTTAAGTATGCGGCAGATATGTTTGGGGAGCATGTGCACGGTTAATTGGTCAATTACCGGGACAATTAAGAAGTTAATGAAGTACGGCGAACGCGGTGCATCTCGTTGACCCAAATGGCCGAGCGACACACTGACTCTCTCTCTCCCGCGAGGGGGTGGATAGATGGATGGATGGAAATATGATTTGCCGAGGGACGCGTGACGGATGTGCGTATCCGCAATAATTCGAAACGACCTTCCCATGCGAAGGTATAAGCCGCGCGCGTAAATTATTATTTTCTCTAGTGAAATTCGTGTGGTAATAGTACACACGGTCTGTTTGTTTTTGGGGTGGCGATCGATGTGTGCATGGATGAATCGGAAGAAATTTCGTTAGGTGATTCAGCCTTGAACGTGAATGATTGAAACTCCATGAGGGATGGTGCGCATGGTTATAGTAATACGAAATGGAATGTTTATGATGAAAGAAATGTAATTTAATATTATTAATCAATATGCGGCTGTGTTGGCTATGGCTTCGGTGATCAAATATTGGGTTGGATTGGCAACTGGTTTACACAACAAAGCGACATTACTATATAGCAATGGTGCGCCTGAATGGGTATTATATTTATTATAATAAATATGGCGTGCAATTCAGTGGTACGATAAATTTTAATGAATATTATAATATGTATATTGTAGTGTCCGTTGTAGTTTATTATGAATATAGAAGATTGTAATTATTTGTATATTAATATTTAAACATTTTATTAGTAAACATATTTAAAATAATAAATAATACCGATATGTGATGTGTGATTATGAAACGACAAATTAACAATAAATAAAATATTTTAAGAACAGCTTATCGTTATATTTGGAATAATTATTAACATTGTATCGCAAATTATTATACATTGTTAAAGCAATTGTTAAATTAATGTAATTTATTATAATATTATACATATATAATTATAATCTATTAATCATCGTCAATCAAAGGCCCACACACTATTGTGCGCACCAAACAAAACCACGACCAATCCGAGCCAGCCCATAATTACGAGCCATCATTGCCAATCCCTTCCCGGAATCCCAACAAACGCGATATCACCGCCCACCAGCACAGGACGCGAGGCAATTCCCGCACCCTATATACACACATAGGCACGAATTAATCGCGGCGCGGTTTGGTCCTCGGTCGACGCGACCCCGTCCCAAAAAGACACTACCGCCGCAGTATAGTCGTATATATCGCAGTCGTGGGTAGCAGCCGTTTTGACGAAGTCGGCCGCGGCGCGCGGATTTGAATAATCCGGTGGTATTGCGCGCCGGAAAAACAGCATGCGGTCGGTTAAGTGTAATAATACCGGGTATATATGTAGGCGCGGATGGTTAACCGAGCGCGAATTCGAAACGATAGGAAGCGCATGTGTATATGCGAAGCGGCCGAGGTAATGTACGGGGTTAGCGGGCGTTAATGCGAGCTGGTATTATATGGTTAACGGATACCGAGGTGTGGGTTATTGAAAATGTTTATGCGTGCGTTTGCGTAATGGATTGTAAATATATTGGTGTACGATGGATCTTTGTCGTATACGTACTTTAGGTAAATGGTGTGCTAAGAGTGATTAAAATGTATAGTGGCAAGTAAAAGCCGCTTTTTGAAATTAGATGTGAGTAATTTCGTAAACTATTTTATTAACATCTAAATTGAATGTATAAAATATAGACAATTGACTTATTTATTTATTTGCTTCCCTCAATAATTTACAAGAAGTAAATTCCATATAAGAGGTCAACGTACGTATCATAACGTACAACTTTTATTATATCCCATATAACTCCTAAAAATAACTTTGACAATGGGATCCTATAAAAAAGTCCGGACCACAATATTCGACTCCACGTATAAAAATCATAAACAAAACCGACACTCTCACCGCCTGCCTCATAAAACCGCGGAGCGAAGATGACACACACCTCGTCCGCTGTCTCTTCCACTTCTGTCTCCTCCCACCCCCGAAATATCACTCTCGCGCGTTCTCTTCCCCTGGCGCCAAAAGAAAGATAAATGTACTGTACTCCCGAAGGGCTCATACACCCAATCCCTCCTCCTTCCAGAAAAAGCCAGTCGTCGCGCAGGTGACATCTCGCGGCAATATTTCTTTTCGACGTGTGTGTATAGGTGCGCGAGTGAAATCCTCCGGAAAAGTCGAGAACGAACGCCGAAGAAAGACCAAGAGCGATGAGAAATAGACAGAAGGTTGAGAAGTTGCGTGTGCGAATTAATGGACGCGAGAAGCTTACATATATATGTGCCGTAAGCGCGTGGGAGAGCGAAATATAAAGAGAGCCATGCGATGGAGAGGATATGATGTATCTGCCGAGTGCCGCCGCTAATGCGAGCGAAAAGGTTAGCGATCTAAAATAATTACCTCGATTCCAGCTTGAGATTGACCCGGTAAATTATTTCGTCTGTTTTCCACCCGTTTAATAAACGTAGTTTAATAATATATAAAGCACGCGAGTGCCGATAAATCCACGAGACCGAGTGGATTAGTCTTTAATGCGCACGGCGAAAGATTTATGGTTTCATATATAAAGAGACTTGGTTCGGTATCCCGCGACTACGCAAACGTACGTAATATCATTTAATATCTTCACGGGAGATTACACGGTTAGTAACTGCTTTTCAAACGCTTGTATACGCGTGTGCATCATATACAAAAATAAACCGCGATTTATATTCGTCGAGCTCAGCGTGCGGCCCGACCAAACACGGAGCCGCACTACTGTCGGCGCTATTTCTCCGTTTGCACTGCCAACGCAGTAGCTCCCGCTGCGCGAGATTGAAATGAATTGTTTCCGCGTACGCGCACACGAAGCGCAAAGGAAGCTTTGCACCCCGGCGTCAAAGGTCGCGACTTGGCGAGATTCGAGAATCTCGGAAAAGTGCGGTGGGTGAGCGTCAGTTTTGTATATATATATATATTATAGAGCTACACGCGCGAGCGGTATTTGTTCGGGTGAAGGGCTGGGAGAAGGAAAAATGTCGTTTTGAGAAATTACTGGTGAAGTAGAGGTTGTTGAAAAGATTACTTTGAGTTTGGGAGGGTAGAGGAAGAGAGAGATGGAGTAGGGTAGTTTTCTAAAGGATGGGAGATCGTTTTTTGAAGTTCAAAGAAGGGAATGTGGTAAGGGAATTTAAATTAAATTTTACAACGTTGTAACGGTTTAGAAATAATTTTTTGGACTTCTTTTTATAGGGATACTAAAATTTATGTGTATTTTGGGTAAAGCGTTTACGTAAGTTACATACGAGGCGTTAATAGTTTTTTAATTAAAAATCCGGCGAAGGCAGAAATAAATAACGTTTAGTCTAATAGCTTTGAAATGTAAATTTTTAGAATGTTTTTATAATCAAAGTTTAGCCAAAATAATTAAAATATAGTCTATATTCATGAATACCTAGCACAAGCCAATTTTCAAAAAATTACATATGATATGTACAAAACATCAAAATGTCAAATAATAAATAATTAGTAGAATGTTAGTAGAAATAGAGCCAGTTACGCTGATAGCTATTGATTAGCCTTTTATCTGCTATATTATACATTTAAGTGTAACATTTTTTTTAACTTTCTTTCACATTTTAAATGGATCAGTAGTCTCCAAAAATATCCATACAAATGAGAAAACTGAACTTTTATAGTTGTGTTATACTTTCTATAGTGGTTTAGCAAAAATGGCTATTTTCGTTTAAATTTTTTTTTTTTTTTTATTTCTATATTAGAGGTACAATAGAACCAAGACAATTGTAAATAGCCATCCCATTACTATATAACCATAGCTTTGCATAACCAAACATCTCAGATTACTATTGAAAATTTAAATTAGACCATTAAAAAGATGGACAAAGAAACTTCCTTATTACTGTGTCCAGCCCTCTCTCCCCTTTTTTCCACGAAAAGACGCACGTCTATACCTATGACGCGAGCCGAAATCAAATATACTCGAACCATGCGACAAACGCGAGACACAATTACCGCCGGATAACATCGTCGACCCTCGGCCTCTCACGGAAACTTCTCGATCCTATACACACACGAAGACGCGCGTCTTCAATCTCATTCAATTCTCATAACTCACCCTGGCCGATCTTTTCCTAGATTCCGAAAGAACTCGACGGGTCGACTCAATTTTCAACTTCGCTTCCGAGATTTCATTTGCCATCTCGATTTGCATTTTCATCGCATTACCCACGCATTGCACCGATTCCATTTTCCCGGGGGTCGCGTATTTATGATTATCAATATAGGGAGAATAATTAAATTTTGTCAATTTCGCTGGAACGCATTGTCGCTTTTCTTCTGTTCTATATATCTGGGTAATAGCGCGATAAACGTTTTGACGTATAAAGTGAAAATTAATTTGCGGAATATCATTTATTCTCTGAAAGGTGATTATTTTCTATGAGGATTACTATAATTGAAAACTCCTTCATTTTGGTAAAAATTTAAAATGTTCGCAAGCCAAATGAATGCCGATTCAACGTTGCTAATTAAATGTATTATGCAAAAAGCATAAAGTGAAACGAATTCGACGTTCTAATACAGGTGATGACGTGTAATGATAATCGTATACAAAATGCAATATGAAAAGTTTTATGAGACTTTATATAGAATTTGTGTCGAGTGTTATGACTCGTATTATTTAATTAATGCAGAACCGTCATGTGAATTCTACGTTTGTGATTTGCATCGCCGTTATTGTTATTTTCCATTTTGACAATGCCAAATCGTATGTATGGGATACTTAAAAGTATTCAGGTCAAATGGGAATATACAATTATCAAAAATGACGTTAATTAAATAGAAGATTAAATAAATTAATGCACAAAATCTCTATTAATGTTAAAATGAATGGAATTATCATCGTATCAACAACTCTGAATAAAATACGACAAATCATAAAAGCTAGAACACTTTAAATCTACCTTTACGTGTACGATTTATAATTTGTAGGTAAATTTTTATAAAAACTCTTATAAAATAATGAAATATTTCATGTTCATTTTAATCACTGCAAATATTCCGACCCAATGTTAAAAAACCACGACCAAACAAAAAATCCCAATCAAAAAAAAAACCCACCCTTACACTCACGCAGGGGTTATTCAAATAAACGTCAGTCCCGGCGACATCCACAGCAAACCTTCGGGGTCGGAGAATCCGCTCGACAAACAAAAATTCCAGCGTCGAAAAAACGTCATCGCAGCTTTCTCTCCGCTCGTCACACTGACGCATCTTTATTACGCGCGATCTCGCCTCGGGGTACAGCAAACGAATCGTACGATGACCTTCTCTGTTTCCGCTTGGATTTCAGTTTCTACTCAGTGACGGGCATCTGTCTCAATGGCGATTCCGAATTTCGGGACGTGAATATAGAGGTCGAGGTGCGCGTGACGGGAATGCGTAGAGAGCAGCCAGGGGATTCTTCTTGATTGCTCGTTTGTAATTTAATTCGCTGCTGCGTCGGTGTAGAGGAAATAGGGCCTTGGGGTCGGCGAGTTTGAGATGGGTATCGCTGCAGCTCGAGGTTCTCAATTGAGTGAAGTGTTTTGGTCGGTGCGGTGGGAAGGTTGGATCTTTATCAGTGCAGTGGTGGTGGTAGAATTGTTTGAAGGCGAAAGCAAGCGGGTCGGTTTAATCTTTATTTGAAAAACTTTGGTCTTTGAACTATCAGGAATATAAAGTGTTAAATATATGTATCTATATTTTTTAGGAAACGTATATAAAGTACAATATTACCGTTAGCATGTAAATACCTCCAACGATATTTATTATTGAATGCACGTATTTTCTCATTTCTAAAGTGTAACAATACCAAATATTATTCGTTTCCAAATCAATCATAACTTTTTCCAACGTATTTGCTAGAGTAAAATTATTCCATAAAAAAAAAAAAAGTGATCAAGGCAGACAGCAAGGGCAATTTTTTTTCTATTTCCGACGGTTTATTTCTATTCATGAACTTAATCCGTTAGTATTCATTGTCCTCTCCTCGGAACCCAATTGACTTTACGAAAATTAGGTCATTCCGTATCCGCGAGCAGCCCGCGAGGAAAAAAAATCCCGCTACATTGTAACCATAGCGGTGAGCGAAAAGATTGTACTCTACATTCGCGAGCGTAAATCACTCTCTCTCTCTCTCCAGGACGGGAGGAACAGTAACGAAGTGAAATTTCGAAAGTAGCATAAATCAGTGAATTAACGGGGCGCGCGAAATCAATAAAGCGATAAAACATAATTGCGTTGGAGCGCGAGAGAGGGTTCCTGTCCAATGCATAAATTTCGAGTATACGCCGTTCGATCGCGCTTTGGAAATCGACTAAAACCCTCGCCTCCCCCGCGAGTATAACCCGATTAATCCTCGCTCTCTCGCGGTGCTGAGGGGGGTTACAGAGGCCCAAGTTTCGGCTCGTGTGTCTCGCTCGCGCGAACACTATAAGCTCCTTACACTTAAGCAATCAAGAAGAATGCAGCTTCTTGCGAGCACATGCATACACCTGCGCTGTGTATTCACACGTATGCATGCATGTATAGTGTGCACTCGGAGGACTATGGAAGGCTATCGATACGTGTTAAAAGGAACGAGCCGCGATGTCAGAACTGCTATTCGTTTTCTCCTCACAGAATACATACACGAACATAGATGCCAAAGTATACATATATATGGGGAAAGAGAAGCGCGCGTGTAAAATCTCATCGCAGAAACCGTTAATAATCCGTGGCAGCAGACTGTCGAGAGCCGAGTATCTCTAGCTCAGTATATAGAGCCCGCAGTTCCTTGCGGGCGCGCTTGTTAAACGCCTGTGCGCGCGCGCTCGCGTCCTTTCAGTGAGCGCGCCGGTTATATTAGACTTTTGAGATATATCCGCTCTCGTATCTACGCCGCGCCCTGAGCTAAGAGATAGACGTCTCTCAAGGAGAGACGTGAGTTTCGGGTCTTTTGTCCTCGCGACTAGTTTGTCAAGGAAATGGCTTGTTCCGCCCCTCGGGGATGAACGGCAAGATGCTGCACGTAGCAGTAGTACGTAGTAGTTGTAGTTCATTCTGAAGGAAGTTTTCGCGTGGAGCGCGCTGGGGCTTAATTGATAAATAAGAGTTGGTTAGAGTTAGCCGAATACGTTGTGTTGAGTGCTGGGCAAGTTGGAATAACCGTGGGATGAGCGCTTTTGGGGCTAAGTACCGTGGTTGGGGCTATGCAAAAATGATATCGACGGGGTAAATTTTTAGAAGTATAAATGTGTACCGAGGGAACGAATAATATCGGGTGGCAAAGGTATAGCTGTGGGAATTAGGTGATGTAACTAAGTTAGTTTATGAAACTTGCGGATATAACTTTATGCAAATTTTCAGCTGTGTAGTGATTAAGTCGGATAATTGAAATAGTTTCGATATGAGCAATATTGTATCTTATAGTTGAATATAAGCTCGTTTCGTGGGAATTATGTAAGTTTAATGATGCGAAATGCTATGTCAATAATATATATTACTAAAGAGAGGACGCCAAAGTTTGTGATAGTAAAAGATGTATGTAAGTCGAACGGAATTTTGGTGTAATTGATTTTATTTCGCCAACGTTTCGGGATTTTGTTGTACTCCCCTTTTCAGAGCATCTTGGTAAAACATTTACCCGTGAGTGAATGTTTCAGATTTTGACGCCCTGAAAAGGGGAATACACAAAACTCCGAACACTTTGGCGAAATAAAATCTATCCCACCTGTTAAGGATGCATGGTAATTATAAATACTCAGGATTTTACAAAATAAAGTGTATATAAATTCATCATTCTTGATTGTATACATACATTTAGATTAATTCGAAAAACAAGTGAAACCCGTCGCTAGGAAGAAGTTAAGTTGTTGTTTTGTCATGAGTGATTAGTCTTTGCAAATCTTTTTACTCAAATCGTCATTACGTAAAGGAAACTTTATAGTATTTTGGATTTTATTATTATAATTTCATTCATCTGCCGCGAATTTAGTTTTGTCCTGAGCAACACCAAAATTTGGTTCGTTTCACGTCCATTTTCTAGTATCATAAAGTTTAAACCACCAACATTATTACCTCATAATTAAACACGTAATAATTGTTGGCAATAAAATTACGAATTTTACATGCGATAAAATTCAATAATAAACTGCTTATTTACATAATATTCATAAAATTACGAACACACTACTGCGCTTTACCGTAAACAAATATGCAATCTAGCAATCTGGGTCACCGACTCACTTAAGGAACATCCAATAAAAGCTTCAAGCACAATAAGAACCAAATTTGAAATTTTCCGAGGAGCAAGTCGCTTCCTTACTCTTTCCACCTCGTCTTCCTCCACACGTGTGCATCCCGTAAACGTGAAAGTCTAGCGCGGCATGATTGAAATCCCCGGGAAAATTAAACTCCGCAGATGCGCGAAAAATTCATGCGTCTCTGGTCCCACGGCAAATGTGTCGCCGAAATTTATAGCGCATGCGCGCCGAAGGTGGCTGACTTATAAACGGGAAGTTTCTAGTGGAGAAAGAATCACGTCGTAGAAAGACAAGAAGAGGAAGAAGAAGTTTCTTGACCGAAGGGCTTTGCTTGCAAACCCCCGACGGTCGCGGCGCAAACTGACCTGAACTGAGATTTTTCGGGCTTTAACTATTTGTAGGTAGGGTGAAGGTTGACGCTGCGATCTTTTGGCTATCTATTCGTTCTTTTACTGAAAACTTCATTTTGAGCAAATGAAAATTAAATTTGCAGTTAAGAGTTCTTTTCTATCAAGTGTTTTTATTTGTGATTAGAAAAATAATGAAAGTTAAAATATTATAATTTATTGGGAATGTGTTTTAATTTTAAGTGAAATTGTTTATTTTATAAAATTATTATTATGTGAAACGTGAATTTCTGCCGAAGTAGCGAATATCCGAATTCAGTCAGACTATGAACGAATGATTTTATCTGGAACAATGTCAAGTGACATTTACAGATTGGATGACATTTGTAATACCGAAATTTAAAATAATATCTAAAAACGATGACATAAACATTATTATTATATATTAAAATCACAAATTACTAACAAATTATAATTAAATCTAAATAAATAAAATTTTTGACAATCAAAATAAAATGACATTATAAACGTAAGTTGCGGCATTTTACACTCGAACGCTGAAATTTGCAATTATATACAAAATGAAATTCATGCGATATTAAATGCACGAACGGATTAATTATTAAAGATGTTTCATCGTGTCATTTTCAATATTCAAAAGGGTTTAGCGCTGAATATTCATGAGGTTTTACATGTTTTAGTTCGTAAGTACATTCAGGTGTGTGCATTTGCGCGAATCCACATCATCCCGCTCTCGTCCCTGATGGATACTATTCCGGGAATTTCGGATTTTGTAAGAGAAATCCAATCAATAAGTGAACAATGACACTCCTATTGGTCCAGAATTAATAACCAATTTTGAATTTAATAGAAATAGTATTGCGAATTAATTCATCTACTGCATAAATTATTATTCTGTTCACCCCTTCCAACTACTTACAAATTTTTCTTTTAGAAATCTCCACTATTCTTAGAAAAAATAAATCGAAGTCAATATTTCTCTTAAAATCGACAGCACCGTGAAATATTGACCGAAAACACGCTAATAAAATAAAAATTTGCGACACGCTTGACCTGCCACGTATACCCACAGGACCCGGAATAACAGATCAACAAACTTACAAGCGAGCCAATATACAAAGCAGCATTACCTTATTCACCGAAAGGTCACACAACGGCTCTCCCCCTCCTTCCAAATCAGCAGAACCGTGGCCTGAAAAATTGAACGACTCACGCCTCGAGAGAACGAAAATATATACCGGAACGGCTGAAAGTAGAATCATCTGCGCCCGCTAAAAGTCGGACACTGAGACTCCTTAAGCACTTGTAAGTAGCTACCACTCGCCTTCCGCCCGTAAAAGCCACTCGAATTCTACCTCGACAACGTGTTGTGCACGTGCGCGCGCGGATAGTGTAGTAGAGTAAGCGCGCGAGAGAAATGTTGTGCAATATTCATCTCGCGCTTTGACCCTTTCTTATGCAGCGTTTTCATCGTTCGTCTTTTCATCTCTCGAGGTGCGCCATTTATGCTTCAGCGCCAGGCTTTCTTGTTTATTTCTTCTTGACCTGTGTTTTTACCCGTGAAGACGGCAAATTTTGTATAGAGTGCTACTGCTGTTGCTGTTGCTTGCGCGGGATTGCGCTTTCATTACTCCGGTGAGATGAGGAATTTGTACAGGGGAGATTGGTGTTACAAAACTTTGTTTCTTGTTTAAGGAATGTTGTTGAAGAATACGTTTTAGTTTAATATCATAATTGTAAAACGTTCATAATTGGTTTGGTTAATAATAAAGTGTACTAATAATAATTAAGCTTATTGAAATAAATATAAAAGGAATTGATACTGAATAAATGAAATACAGATTTCCAAAACCATTTCCAAATTATTATAATTATATAAGTCACTTTACATAAAACTCATATTGTCAGTACACAACAATATTTGCAACACAAATTATAAAAAAACATGTATCCAACGCCTTCTTCAAAAATTCCACACCCCTATGGCAGCAGAACCCCCTAAATCCCACCACATGACAATCAAGCCTCGTACATTGTTACCTATCCAGACGCTCCTGCAGTCAGCCTCAAGTTTCCACGCGCACCTAACGAAATCAACGCGGCGTTCGCGGAGCTGCTTAACGACGGGAGTTAATTCAGCCTCCCCATAGCTATAGGAGACCGAGAGACAGGGAGCTTCCACTTCCGCTCGCTTAACTATGCATGAGACGTATTACGGATATCTCTCCGAGCTGCAGGCGGCCCGCGGCGGCAGCGCAGCCGCATCGACCGATTGCTTGTAATTTCGCCGAGCGGAATCGAGCGGGTTTATTGTGCCGAGGTGTATTACGCGGCGGGTTGGTTCGTTGCGGCGAAGGTAAACGATGTTTAACACGCGCGGCTTGCAACGGGAGTCGCGTATTGGATCAAGCGCGTAAACCAGGAATCGCGGGGTATTTTTAGGATGTGCTGTGGATGGAATGAGTTCTTTAGTGTAGCTGTGAAAGGAGGAACTTCGGGTTCGTTTGATGACGCTGAATCTGGATATTCGTTTGGGGATTATATAGGTTGTCGTTAGTTTTGGGAAAAATATTACGCTGCGCTTGAAATGAACAAAAATGCAATACTGAAAGCTCGGGAGATAAAAATTTTATTACCTTTTCGGCGATGCGCGTAAGAATTTTCGGGGAAAAAAATGTATTCCGGGGCTTAATATTTCTACGATGTTATTTCGTCAATAATTCCGCAAAAATATTCCTGGCAAAGCGTGAATTACATTTTTTTATTAAATACTGCAATACGGCGCTGAAAATTTATTATGAGCGTCATGTATTTCGTGGAAATGCGGTATACGAGTTAATGAGCTTTTTATTTATCTTCTTTTTAAACCCGCAAATTGAATGCTAGAGCATTGAATTACACTGGACCTCTGTTGTTTTGTAAATTTTAAGGGAACGTTCATTAACGCAATAAAACAAAGCGGAAATAATATAAATACGTGGAATGCCCAACTTTCGCGGTCATATAGCATATTCTGCTAATTTTGTTAACATACAGGTGTGCAGCGAACCGTCGTTCTATGGTTTTATTGTTTGATTTAGTAATAAACTTTTACTGTACAATAATAAAAAAAAAATTAGTATAATGAAAAATTTTCGTTTTTATGCATGAACGTTTTCATTTTATATAATAAAAATACGAAAAGAGAGTAAATAAGATTACTTAACAATGTTTTACGTCAGTTTTAAATGCGAACTTCAGTTCAAACACCAACTTTATTCCCACGAAATTAGCATACCGAGAAACGAGCAAAAAGTATTTTGTATACACCGAAACTACGAGAAAACCTCTACCGAAAGTACAACACGCTATTCAATAACAAACGAACGTTAAAATAATAGCCCCGCCACCGCGCGGGACAAGCCAGTGGCGATAAAAGTAAGTCGCTGGGCGCGCCGTAACGACTGCGCGAATTCAAGCTTCATAAAAGAAAAGTCCCTTTCCTCCCTCACTCTCTTTCTCGTAATGCATTTACTTGCCGAACGAAAAAGCTATTTAATCACGGCGTCTTTTCTATACACGAGCGATGGTGTAATAACGAAAAGGCGCTCGCGAATCATAATGACATTTGTGTTGCGCTGATTTCGGAAAAGTGGGACACACGCGGCAGGCGAAAAATAGACGAGCAGCCCTGCGATGGACCGTGAGCGGATTACTAGCGCGTCTGGGGACTTTGGGAGATTGTCGTGGTACACATACTTATATACACACACACGCAGGTGAGGGACTTTCGAAACTCTCGACGTGGCGTGTTCCCGATCGAGCTGTTCCTCGGTGGGTACAGGGGGAATAAGAGATTGATGCTGCGAAAGTTACAGATGTGAAGGTCGCGTGGTGGTTGCGAAGCGGTGAGGTCACATGTAGTGTCTAGGAATGATTTTACTCGTTGTTTCGAAAAGTTTTGAAACTATGATATGTGATACGTTTTAATTTGGAAAGACACTCAAATTAATGTAAAGTAAACAATTAAATTTCACTTTCACAGTGAAAATTATACTTTTTATTTCTATAAATTTACTTTGAGGAAAAAATCCCCGTTACACGTGCAATATTAGTTATTTCACTTATTAATTAGATAGTAATATAATTTAATCCGAGAACTTTATTTAATTAATGTTACAATGAATCAATCAGTTTAATGCGAACTATATATAGTTATGCTTCGCCATCGCTTCAAAATAATCTTTGCACAAAATACTGAAACGTTATATAAATTTGATATCTATAATCAATAAGAGCACATTTTTTTATTCTAAGAAATATAATTTATATTACACTTTCGCGGAAGCAGAAAATAAAAAATAACATGTTGGAAGCTCAGATTATAACTATACGGAACTCTACCTACCACAATCGAGATATATACATTGCAACGCTCGCGTCACCGATTCTCAATCAGTTCCGCGTTCGTGCTAATGAATTTTCACTGTTCTGCTTTCTCTCTCCCACTCTCTTTTCCCCCTATATCTGACCTATCCGGTGCGCATCTCTCTGTCTCTCTCTCTCTCTCTCTCTCTCTCTCTCTCTCTCTCTTCCGCTCGTTACAATTTGCGCTTTTTTCCGGCGATAGTTAAAATAAATAGATTGAGGTCGCTTCGGAAACAATTCAGCGTTCCAAATTTAACTTTAATTAGACGTTAATCCTTGGAAACACGCACTAATGAGGGTGTAGCGTTCGTTTGGCTTTAACGAGATGTAGGGTAAACATTCTAGTTGACCGCCACTTGTCTGCAGTGGTATTCAATAGTTGTTATTTTATTCGATGGGAAAAATAATTATGTTTCGGTCCATATATGTATAATAATCGTTAACGCGAGGTCTGTGCGTTTCTATTTTTAAAACTTTGTATTATAAAGGTAACTGTTATTTAAAAAAAAATACTGTCATTCATTCATCAAGAGCAAAGCTATATCGAATGTTACTGATTGATTGGAAATTAATTTGAAATTGCAGTTATAATTTCAACTAGAAAAATAGCGTTCGAAAGTAAATTAGATTTATTCATGAAAATAAAAATATCCTACCTGACGTACGTTTCAGAGTCTAACTGCTCATGACAAATAATTCTCAATGAAGGTTCCGTTTCATGTCATTGGATACGGTCTGATTAAAATCTCTGACACAAGGATCCCAGTTATATTCCATCTCTTCGAGTTAACCTCATATGTGATGCGCTTGAAAGCGAAAAGAGAAGGCTACTGCTCATTATTAATACTGCTGCAAATATTTAAACGCTCAATATAGAAATGACCACAAATGATATTAGGAAGCATCCCCGTTTTAAAATTAATTATATAACGTTCACTCTGCAGACGAGATTCAAAACTTTAGACCTCTTTGCTTACAAAACGTAATAAAACACTTTTATTTTTCGTGAAAGTTTTCCAAGTTAACGCTTTCTTTATACATACTTTTACAAGTAAACTGGCTCTTTTAAAAAGTTACAAAATTTCATAATTTTTCCGCAAAACAAGACCGAAATAAGTGCGCTTGCACAAAATTACGCAGTCCCGAGCAACATTCTGTGCATCGCGTACAATAACGTCAATTCTTACGCAAGCCCTCGATCCATCCTTCATGCTCCACTAAATCACAGTCCCCCCTGCGCAGGAACACTTATTACCCTGCATTCTCGGCAAAACTTCGCAGAGCCACCGTACAGTATATATACCTGCTCGACCTCCAGCTTCGTCCCCTGGCAGACCCTCGACGAATCAGCCCACCTTAATTTCTCGATACTCCCCATTATCCCTTTCCGTCCGCCCTCTCTTTCACACACGTACACGTACAAGTATTCTACCTCTCTGCAGAAAAGAACTATGAAAATCTCTTGCTCGGCTGCGTCCTCCCAGTCACACAGCTTGCGCGCACTCGCTCGTTCACTCTCGCGCGACTCTCCGTATATATACACACACGACGACGACCAGTCAGCCATTAAGTGCGGCCGAGCGTGAAACGATCAATCCCCTACCTCCTTTCCCTCTCTCTCTCTCTATTCGATATTTCAATGTACGCTGTGTTGCACGTCGCGACGGCGCCCGTTTCAAAGTGTCCAGCGTCTCTGCGTGATACACGCCGAGAGTTGTGTTGCTGTCGCTGACCGGATATGGGTAGAGACAGAGTTTCAGTGAATGTGGGTGTATGTACGTGTGTGGGTGAATGGGGAAGGATTAAGGTGGAAGGGTAGGGGGGGAAATGAGTGGGTAGCGCGGTAGACGAGAGCTTTTTACAGCTCGCGGGATTATTAGGTACTGAGCGAGTGTCTCTCGCAAGGGGCTTTTGTTGAGAAGATTATATGGGTTCTTTGTGTGGATAAATTCTAAGTGTTTTATAAATGTGTTATCGTACGTACGCGTTGAAGTTGAAGGAGCTTGAAGGAATTAAAAGGAGAAGAAGAGTATTTAAAGTATGACAAAGAGGGTTGAAGTAGCTTTATTAAATTCGCGTAAACAATTTTCGAGCGTTTGCGGAAACCGTGCATATGTTATTTGCATTTTCGTACTAGTTAATTAGTGGATATGTATAGTTTAATGGATCAACTGCACGTGAAAGTGGAGATTAATTTGTACAATTAATTAGATGTAATGAAGTAGACACAGAGTCAGGCATTTATACCAAAAGCTTTCTATTATAAATTAACGAGAGAATATCGATGAAATCGCATAGAACAAATGAAAATGAAGCCACCGTAATGCATAACGTATCGTAATTGGCAATAGTTTCGAAACGTTTATTAAAAGGGCATTCGATTTCTGCACGCGTGTGCAACACTCACGCAGAATTTACTGAATTTTTCATGCTTCGTTTTCTGCTCGCCGCATTATGGACATAGCTGTAATAGAAAAATGTTTTCTCCTCAATGTGAAATAATACTTGAATTTTAATAACAAAATTATTTCAGTTTATTATTTTCACGTAAATACTTGTGCGAATAATTTAAATAAAAAAGCACACAAATAGGGATAGGTACACTAATATGGACTCTTGCCCTATTGGCACTATTCCTGTAAGTGTATAGCTATTGACGCTTTCGAGTTCAAACGCGTCAATGGATTGTAATGCAACGTAAATATTTATGTTTCCTGTCCAGCGAGTTCATATTCTAAACGAATAGTTTACTTACATAAATGTCTTTTCCTTCTAGAGTGAGTGAATAATATTGAGCTTAAATAATTACGTAACAACCTCCGCTTTATTAAAACATTAAAAATGTTTAATTTGTAAGATTATGTTTTTATCGTTATCTAAAAAATAAAGCAATATAAAATGAAAAAAAAAATGTTTAAATTCATGAAAGGACAGGCTCGGAAAAGTGAAAACCATTTCCACCATACATCCCCGAAATAAAGCTTGTCTCGCATCCGCGACGCCATATCATGCGCCGGTATATGCACTCTAGCGAACAAATCTGAAAAATTCCCCGCATTAAAAACTATCAAACCTCGCCGGATACACGCGCGAAATAGTAAAATCTAATTCCCAAAACCATACTCCTCTCCTATCGGCTCTCTCTCTCTCCCTCTCTCTCTCTATTTCTACAAAAGCCTGCAGCGACAGCCTACCCACTGCTTTTTCAGAGAATCCATCCATGCGTGAAACCAAATTTTACGAGCGTATGGCATAAAACCCCCACACACACGCGCAACGCGAAAACTGACATCCGCCATCCGTAAAAAAGAATATATATAAAATACGTCAAAACCCAATCGGCGGAAGCACGCAGTTCGGTAGGGGAATCCGCGGGGCCTCGGTATGTTAATATCAAATGCCGCGGCGCAGCGCGTTATTTCGGCCGCCTAGAGGCGAATATATATAGGCAGAGCCAACTTGCGTCCCGCTACGAGAGCGAGCTTTGAGCCGCGGGAATTCCGCGGCAGCGCCGAGTTGTTACGATTCGGAATGAGAACCGTTGCGGTGCAATGGAAAGACATACCGAGAGAGGGAGGTGAAATTGAACGAGTTCGTAGGAGAAAGTGGAATCTACGCTTTAATGTTGCGGTTAGCTGGTTAATAAGGGAACATTTTTGGGAGCGCATTTTCGGGATGTTTATAATTGTGTTTCGGGTGAGAATTTTTCATCTGTGGAAAGTTTTATTGATTTAGAAATTATTACTTGATATTTAAAATGTGGATATTCTTCACTTATGAATTTTTGGTCATTTATTATGTAGGATGGTGTGCAAAAAATGAAACATTATATGTATGCTGCAACATATTCGTCGCTCTTTTCTCAATTCAAATATGATTTGGTGAAATTTATATTTACATATGTATTCTATAGCGATATCACTTTAAACAATATTGCATTCCAATATCTACATTAATGGCGTTAAGTATTTTTCTCAAATTCAGAATCAATTTGACTAAAAGTTCAATTTAAAATGAATTTTCTTCTCTTTATTTTGAAAAGTTTCATTTAAACATATCAGCGACTACAGCTATAATTGAATTGCATGAATTTCGGAGAAGCAGTTAATCCGACGTCCGGACTCATTTCAATGAAACAAGAAGTTCGCGAAAAGTCTCGTCAGTTCTGAGTATGACATCCAAATGCTCGATGACGAATGTAGAATTGATTATACCATTGGAATACGGAATATCCGTCACTTCTCGCTCAAGACCTCGATGAAAACGGTCGAGGATAGCAGCGTCGACTAGTGTCAGAAACGTTGATTAAATGACGGAACGGACAGGTAAAGCGAAACGAACTTGATCCAAGGCTGCCGAAACACAATAATATCAAGTCGTCTTCAATAGGTCAAACCATTGATTGCGCACACGACAAAATTGATAGTGAATGGAATATTTTCACCTTCGCACGTTTATAGACAAGGCCACAAAGTTGGTAGAAAAATAAAGTAATTAATCGAAAAAACGTTTGATCTGAATCTCCCGGTGTCGATTGATCCGTTATCAATACGTATACGCGACAGTGAAACTTTGAAGGATCCTCGAAAGCTGAAACTACAGAATTCTACTTTTCAAAGCAAAAATCGTCCTTCAAAAACCCTGTGAAAAACATCCTTTGTCCGCAATACACTACACAACGCAGCGTATACCACCCTTGAACCACTTTCCACCCCAAAAACTACCGACTAAACCTATCCGTTGAATTCGACATTCCGCGGGAACATTCGTACTTGGTACGATAAACCAAAACCGCACATGCACACATACGCGCACGTATAACAGCTCCATTTCAATACCACACCGCATTAAAATCCTTAATCGTTCGTCGTATCACGCTACAGTGGAATAAACCCGGCGAGCGCAATTATTAATCATAAACCGCGTAATTGTTAATCAATTACGCCAGCTCACTCGCTCGCAGTAGTAGTAGCAATGCGCGTGAATGCAAAGCAACAATAAAGCTCCACAAAGACGAGACTTTGCCGTGACAGGGGCTGTACAGTATAGTAGTAGCTCGTCGCTTTGTCGTTTACAACAGCGCGCCCAGCCGAGTCTCGAGTACGTAGCTATACGCAGAGAGAGAGAGAGAGAGAGAGAGAGAGAGAGAGAGAGAGGCAACAGAGTTGATCTAACTGCAAGGCTAGCGGCATAAAGGCGCGTTATGGGATTAGACCGGAGGGATTCTGCGTGCAAGTGATGTGCCTTACATATATATGTAACAAACCCAAGCGATTTCTGCGTCTTAGGAGGCAGCTATCTCTGTTACGAGACGGAGTTTCCACTGAGAATCGCGCTGTGTGTCTGTGGGTTTTCGGTTAATAGGACGGTGGAGTGGAGGAGACGATTTTCTTTTTTGGGGGAGGGTTAAATCTGGAGGTGGAAAGCAAAGGCCGTTGACATTAATGGAGTTCGTCGGGGCGCAGAGGAGTTGGGAAAGTTCGCGCTCGCGGCTGATGGTTTAATCTATTCTTAAGCGGTCACCACCCCCACACCGGCATCTCTCGCTGTCTCGGACGAACTTCCTCTTTAATTATGCGCCGGATGGAGGGCTCGTTGGAGAATTAGAAAGTTAGGCTCGAAAGCCCAATTTTAAGATATTGCCTCTCGTTTAGCCGAATTTCATGGGACCACCTCGATAATTCAGTCGCGCTCGGGCAACATTGTCGTTCCGAGATTATAATGATTTATGTATGATAATGTTAAGTATTTATGAATGTATCCTAACGGTTTAAATATTTGCGTACGATGTAGAGAACTTGTGGCAAGTATTGATTCTGGGAATTTTATATTTGGACCACGATTTGTAGAAACTTTGAAGTAAAATTTTTGTAACGACCGAAAATTCGACGGATTATGTAAAATTTCGAATGTTTTTTACCATTAAAAAAATTTTGTTGACGGTGAATTTGTAATTAGATTCGAAACTTTACTGACGAACTTTCGAATAAAAGTTTTATGTCAGAGTTTCATTTTATTTTGAAAAGTTCAAATTTCATTTTAGGTCGCTGCCATTAACTGAAAAATTTTTCAAATGTTATTATAAAATATTAAAATTTATGACCTCGTAAACGTTATTAACATCTGAAAAGTACTATAAAAAAATCTTTTTATTTTAAACCAGTCGATTTCACTCAATAAATCACCGCACAACACGAACTGAATTGTCATTCATAAAACGGACGCAATACGAAATGAATAATAGACATCAAAATTCGAATATACATCACGCATTAAACCGTCATATAAAGCATCCGCAATAACTCGGGACAATACACTGCAGCATCATAATTAAAAATCCCCGACCTCGCACTCACCTCCACTTCTCCGCGCTAATCTGCTTCTATATCCGTTACCCTGAGCCGCAAAAATTTTAATTAGAATACAAATCTCGTCACTCTAACCAACCTCTCCTGAAGAAAAAAAGCTCGTAAACCATCACCGACCTAACGAGAAATCTGCGACGGCCTCGCGCCGAGGAAAAGAAAAAAGGAAAATAACCTGCATAGCAGCGTCCAAAGGCGAAAATCCCTCGTTAACTCCTCTCCTAATTCGTCTTTTTACTGGCGCGCGGATTTGGCACTCGCCTTCGCCGCGGCTGCAAAGCGGCAGACTCACCATGTCGCGTATTATATAAACTCCCAGCGTCGAGTAAACTTGGGTCGACGCACACACATACGTGCGGGTGTTCATTAGGCGAGCTTCTATCTGTCGTCAAAGTTACCGAGAGTAGAACTAATCGCGCACGCGCTCGATGGGGGCAGCCCAATAAGTCAAGTCTGATATATACCACACGGAGGAGAAGCTTGGATAAGGGGAAAAAACAAGGCTAATCGCGTTCGGGGCTTGTCATAGTGTGGCGAACGGGACACGAGTTGCGGATGCGGCGGAAGAGGCCATTGAAATCGGAAAGTTGGAGAAACGCGCGATTAAAATGAACGCGGACGGCTAGCTGTTAGGCAAGTAGTACCTGCGGGGGAGTTTGCTGGCTGTAATCGTTTGCGGGTGACGCTCGATGAAAGGAAGGATGTGGATTGGTTGTCGCGTCCAATCTGCAGAGAAGTTTGGAAGTTTGGATTAAGAGATTATCTTGAAAGGTTAGCTAAATAAGCTTATTTTAATATTACGAGCTTTATTTGTCGGAAATATAAAGTGCATGGTGCGTGTGAAACTAAAGGTAAAAGAAACCGACTCTGTATGAAGGAATTATGAAAAGCCTATAAAATTAATACGAGTATGAGGATTTTGTGAACACTTGAGCATTTGAACAACAATTATGTTTATTTGTAACAACAAAAAAGTTCAAAAGGTTTCTTTATTTTCTTCTTAGTGTCTGACTAATTCTCGACTTTTCTACTTCTTTTATCAAATTTTACCGCGATTTGCGTTGGGATTTCATTCAGTTGGTCTTAGAAAATTTGTTACAAGACATTATCCTTTTTATAATGAAATCAGCACCATTAATGTACAGCTACCCTCACGATAATTAATCATTAATTACTTTTTTGCTATTTCATAAAATCTACTTTTGAAAGATCAATCCCAATTTTATAACCAAAAGAAATAATTATCAATGAAACAAACCGCATAAAATGTACATTACTCACAGCAAAAAAGCCGAAACCGGAGATCTACGAAATTTCTCAATAAATAAAATATGAGAGGAATGTTTGTATTCACGCTTGCGTGCCAAGGAATTCGCCCGCTCAAAGTTGTCGAGGGATAGGGCACAACTGCAAAGTGCTCCGAACTGCTGCTGTACTTGCGTTTATGAGGAAATCTCCAAGAAAGTAGCCCTTATGACGGTCAAAAAATGGTCGAAAAAATTTATTTGAAAATATCGAAAAATGATAAAAAATGAGTGATTTTCCCCAAATTCGCGTAATTCAATCATTTTTCGATATTTTTCAAATGCACCTAACTTTGCACCAACTTGACCGATTTTAACGATTCTCATACCAAATTAAAGCTCTTTTCTTCTACTTTAATTGTTTTTTTTTGTGAAATATGTGTTGTCATCTTTAAGAGCTTGCTATTGGTTAATAATCAGTGACTACTTTTCGTCTATTTTTCCCATGTTAAATTCCCATAAGAAAAATGGATTTTGTTCTAAAACGGTATCACAAAGTCGTTTTGGATGGAGCACGAGCATTTTCGTATATGTTATGATCTATCAAATAAGAAAAACCTTGTCGTGAAGGTGTCCCTCCAAAAAAAAATTTTTTTTGGCCGTCATAAGGGCTACTTTCTTAGAGATTTCCTTTTATACGTGAGAGCCATTACTGCGTTTGTAATCGAGAAAGCTCGCGAGGTAAGAGAGGCAAAGCTTTGAAACAGAATCCTCCGCAGGCTTTGACCTACGGCAATAACCTTTTGACATTGTAGTTTCGAATTCGGCAGTGCTTAGGGCTGTACGACAGCGAGACAATACAATATTTCTGTAATTATTGTCTCGCTCTTGAAAATTCTTCAAAATTTCTCTCTTATCTTGGTGTTTTCAGTCAATATGAAAAATATTATTGTTGATTGTCTTGAAATTCTTGACCATATTGAGTTACATAGACGTATGAGCATAAACGAATCGATTATTTAAAAGAACTAAAGGTCCACGTAGAAGAGGAAGGTACGCAAACATAAAATAGTAAGTTTTTTAAATAATTGACTTGTTCACTGTCGGACGTCTCTGTAGCTTCCTTCTTTTCTGAGGACCTCGCATCCTCGGATGTTTTGGTCTCAGACCTTTTTAAATGTCCTTAAGAAACTTTCAAGTTACAAATCTTACTGAATTTTAAAAATGATGTTACGGAATGTAATTTAATATACAAATACATTAAGTTTAATACCAAAATATTGAAATTTCAAATGAAATCGAAGCCCTAGGGGTTTGTATTGAAATCGAATACGGATAACAAAAAATGAATTAATATACAAGTATATGTCAGATTTCAGTAAAATTATAATAAACTTTTAAGCTATGTAGATATGCAAATAATATTTAAAATTAATCAAAATGAAGATTAAGAATATAAGTGAAATTTAAAAACAGTGTAATTAAAAATATTTTCATACAGAAATATATTAAATTTAATATAATATACAATTGAAACTTACATATAATCTAAATGAAAGTTAGGTATCTAATTGAAATTTTATAACAAAAATGTATCTAGAATTATGTAAAAGTAAGTAAGTAACTTCTTAAATTTCAGAAACTTTTAAGTTACAAATTTACTGAACTTTAAGAATAATGTAACTGAACGAAATTTAATATACAAATATACAAACTAGGTTTAATACAAACTCAATAAAATTTCGGCACAAGTATAAATAAATGCCATATTAGAAATTTGATTTTTTCCGCCATATATATGCTGCAGGCGAGAGTATAGTTCGCACACCGCCGCTAGGCGGCGCACCCTCTCCCTGTGGCCTCACGTACCTAAGTAAGCCAGTTAGAGGGGATATATAGCGCGTCGTCGACTATCTCGACAACTTTTATCACTCGAACATTTTGTTAGTAGAGCAACTACCAAAATTTATTAAGTTATGATTATTTCGATAAATTATTATGATTAGAAAACGTTAAGTTATTTTCAAGACAAGGCAAGATTCTTTACATTCTTGACACCACAATCTTGATATTGTATCGAAAACTGTATATAAATATTGTATCGATTATTG
>UXGD01000820.1:0-45540 GCA_900474315.1 Torymus auratus
CTAGAATGATTGTCGATTTCTTTTTTTTTTTTTAATATTCGATGGGGATTGTGATAGGCTGATGAATGTGAAGCTGGGAATTAAAAAAATTAATATTAATCGAACCTTTCATTCGTCAACATAAATTGCATATAATTGTAAATTCAATTTTCTTTTGTCTCAACTTATATTAACAATGCCCATACGTACTCGCGTATTAACAAACAATGCAGAGTATACGATAACACGCGAAAAGTGTTCTCCACAATGCAGGCACATGTCCATTATACGCATACGATCGTAAATAGCGCAACGAGCGTATTTATAACTGAATTTTTGCCGCATTGTTCGGAGTATATATCAATGGACTCTTTAATGGGATCATCACACCTGTCCGGTATATAAACGACACTACATCAGAGCGGCTAATTATGCATCTGGCATATAGAATATTTTCCCTCATAAACGCGCTCTCGAGCTTGTGTGCGTAGTATACGTGTGTCCCAATTATCGACACTTTCGGCCAGGCGTGTCACTCGTGAATTATTCATCGTGTGAACCCGTGCCGCGGGATTATTAAAGCGCGGCTCTCGAATAATTAATTAAATATATACATACGGACTCGACCCTCTCTCTCCGATATATTATAATGACCTCTAATTAATATACCAATTAATTATCGATTTAATTTCGTGCGCGATGACTCGGCGCGACCTTTTTTCTTTCTTTCTCGAAATCTAATTAGCGCATTCGAATTTATTTACTCGTCTTTTTCATTTTCTCATTAACTTTACAGTGCAGTGCCGAAACGGGAATCCGTAAACGGGTCGCGCGTATAATATACACGAGAAACAATAGGCGCGCGAGACTGTGTGATTGTCACGCGGCGCGCATCACACTCCCGACAATTAGCGGCGCGATGAACTGTATTACATATATGTATATGCGTGCGGCGGGGTAACTGTGAACGCAAGCGTGCGTGCGACTATACGCACGCACTCACGTACACGAATAATAACGCAAGGTATATATAACGGCTTATTTCCTCGCACGCGCGCCGCCGCTACGCGTCTCATATATATGTATATAATATAAAATATCATAGTCGCTGACGGAAACGATCTCCTTATAGTTTTTACACACATTCCCCAGGCTCTTTTCAACTCTGCCGCGCGCGGCTGTCCATATATATTTATCTCCTTCTCATCTCGCGCACGGGGGTCGCGCGTATGTTATATACGTCGTCTCGTCTCTCGCTCGCTCGTGCGACATGCGCGAATTCCGTTATACGCACTCCTCTAACGGGACACGAAGTTTCGAGCGGAGCTCTCTCCCGGCGCTCGCTCGCTCGCTCTTTAAACTCTCCGAAATTAACATAATCCGACGATATACCCACCGGCTTTATAATATGTAGCACGTGTATATGTGTGTGTATATACAATCTCGCGACGACGAGAGAGAGAGAAATTCCGGCGACTTTTTATTCCTTCCGCCTTGTTTCCCGATTGACACAGATTCTGTGCGTATACCTATATGTAGAAGGCGCGTATGGGAGAGCGATTATGCCGATTTCACGCGTGTGGAGGAAAAAAGGAGAGACGCGCGCGCGTGAGCTTCCGTTATAGGTATAGTGGAAGTGGCAGAGACACTCCGCGCGTCTATATATACTATATATATGCTATAGGAGTGCGTGTATGTATGTATAGGAAGGTGGCGCGGAGTCGTCGCATGAATTTTAATGGCCGCGCTCGTGTCCGATACAACCGGAACTTTTCTACTTAATCGCCCAACGCCGATGCGCTAGATACTGTGCGGAGGTAAAGAGGCCGTTTAATCCACGCGCCAGCCACTGCCGCGAGTGGGAGTTTATAATACTCGTGCTGCATAAATTAGTAGCTCCAGTTTTTTCTTCTTCTTCTTCTTCTTCTTCTTCTGTTTCATAGACTGGAGTCGATAAAAGCCTGGCTGTGTTTATGTTCGATGGGATGTACATAGATTTTTGTGCTTTTTTTTGGTAATCAATTGGTTTTGAGAAGTAAACAGTAATTATCCTATAAGATCCCTTGTAAAAATGTTAACCATAAGTTAAAACGCGTAGATGATTATTCATTAAAAAGATTTAGCACAGAGTAAGAAGATTTACTCAATTGTTGATGCGCTGAGAATAATGAACTAATAAAAAATACTAGACAATATATATTAACGTTGGGACATACTTTCAATATCATAATAATTATTATGTTTTACTCTCTAGAGTCGAATTAGTGAAAAAACAATTAATTAGGATAACTTCACCAGTGCGGTGAATATATTTGTTAATAAAAATCGTTGATAAAATATGAAGCACCTTCCCTCAATTTCAAACTTTGAAAAAAGTCATTTTTGACGATTTAATATAGCACAAGCATTTTATTTAATCGCGATTAAAAATATATCACGTGATCCGTTTATTCCCTGAACTTAAACGTTACATTTAATAGTGAATAAACATAGAATTTACTAATTTTAAATAGTGAATATTCACTAATAAAATAGTGTACACTGAGAGAGATGTTGTAATAAAATTTACCACGAACGTAAGAATAATTACTATATATATTCGATGGTAACTGTGGGTCAGACTCAAATTTCCATTATAAATTGTAGTAAATTTTAGTCTGTTGCACGATTACTATGAAATATAGTAATTTGTCCTACACCATTTTCCTCCGTGTATCAAGTGTACTAAGAATATCAACTTATAATTAATGGTATTTTCACAATTTCGACTTTACAGAGTATAGAAATAATTCCTATATGTTTAGTCATTTTTATAATGTGCATAGCAATTTTCACTATAAAAAATCTAGTAATCATTTTAACATTACAAGTATATCTGTATATCTCCCAACGTTACATACGTATTATAGAAATTTTTAAGAGTGATGATGCCAGCAGCTGATACTCCGAATCCTGTATAACTTGGCAAGCCCTTTTGATATTTTTGTCGCAAGCAGCATAATACCCGAAAACTGTATACTCGCTTGCTTGCCAACTGTGACATAACCGTACATCAATAAACTATACTTAAGAAAAGATATACAAAAAAAAATAACGGTTGAGTGTAGAAGTACGATACACCCTCCCTTATGAAAAATTCCAATAATTATCAAAATAAAAAAAAAAACAACTACGGCACCAACGAACTTTAATTTCCAGGCGAAGACGACGACGACGACGACGAGACGAACGCCGTCGAGCCCGCAGCATCGGCCGCAGCCCCAGCCGTCCAAGCAGTCGCCGCCTCAGCCAACGCCCCGGTGATACCACCGGCAGTCCAGGCCGACCTCAACGAGGAGCTGAACGCCGCCTCAGCGGTAGTCAGCGACACCGACGCCTCAGTAGCCGACGAAGCCGGCTCTTACGAGGACGAGGAGACGCCCGAAGGTCAGGCCGCCGGTAGCGTAGCCGACGCGACTATCGAGGGCGCCGAGTCCGTCTCCAGTCCCGTGGTCCTCCAGCAGAGCAACGCCATCCCCGTGGCTGCGCCCGCGGCAGCCTCATCATCATCCGACGACGACGACGACGACGACGATGATGACGATGACGACGACGTTGACCTTGACATTACCGGAGACGACGACGACGACGACGATGACGATGACGAGGACGAGGCCACAGAGGAGGAGGAAGACGACGACGACGACGACGAGGACGAGATCGACGGCCTCACCGACATAGCGACCGCCCGACGCGCCTCACGTGAGTTCAAGAGCAAAGTCGGCGCTGCCGGCAAGAAACGCATTCACAAGCCGTCGCATTTGAACCTTCACCACCGCCACCCGGCTGGCCGCATGGCCCACAACACCGCCAAGTCGCTGAAAAAGCCTGCTATCGCCAAGCCCGCTAAGCAGTAGAGGACGCTGATATATTAACGCACACACATACATACGTACATGCTTATTATACGCCAACAACAAACGTGTCGCTCAAGAGCCGAGATCTTTATCTTTTTATACATATAACACACACGACGAGAGATTCTGAGGGATTAATTGATTCTCTACTCGTCCGCGACACGGGAAGTATATATAGCTCCGACGATATCATTTTCACTGCCACCATACGAGAACCCCCCCTTCTAACAGCTCTTAATTTATTATATTTATTTCTATTTATTTATTTATTCGTCTTACATTATCTCTCTTACACACACGTACACACACTCACTTGTCGTCGTTCTATAGAAAGATGGAAGAAATAAGAGAGTTTAATTAAATCGCGCGCGATATTTGTTAGACTTGTTATTGTTCCAATTAGTGGCTTATAGTATATTTATTATCATCAGCATTCTGTACCACTCTCATATATATGGACACTCTCTTCGCACCCGCGCGCAGCACATGATACACACAAACACACATTACAAATATTCAATATAGATGAGCGCGAGTGCGTCGGTCTCTTATTACTCTTTCGAGGACGATTGAAGCATTAAAATGTCTATATATAATATTTATATTTATTTGCGAGAGGATCGGCGACGTCACGCGTCGCGCGGAAGCCAGCTTGTGTATAAAAAATACGCTCTGACGAACGACGACGACGATTATGATGATGCAGGAGAGAAAGGCCGCGCGAGTGATTGAGAGGGAGAGAAAGAGAGTTGACGCGTGCGAGTGTGACAGGTATATATATATATACATATAGCGAGGAGAAAAGGAATTCTCTCTCGTCTCCTCGCGAGATCCGTTACATACATACATATACATATTTATTTATTTATTATACATGGCATCGACGACGTTCACGGAGTGTATGTATATGTGTATTCGTGGAACATTCATATATATATACGAACTGATCTGCTCGCACCTTCTTATGCTATATATCGAAACACGCATGATATATATATATACATATATATACAGTCAGACACGCTTTTATTCGACGAAGAAGAGACCAAGATTAGAAAAAAGAGAGCGAGAGAGAAAGAAAGATATACATATAAATATATAACGAACAAGATGAGGAAAGAGAGATATATAACGAAACTGTACAGTGACACTATTGTTCGACTTGAAAATTAAAAAAAAAAAAAAAAAAAAATTATTTTTTTTTTTATACAAAAGTGACAAATATAGATAACTTGTTGTTTTCACGTGAAACAAAAAGGATAAAACAAAAATATGTACTTGTGTTTGGCTTTTATTTTTTACTACTACTACTACTACTACTACTACTTCTGTACGTTCCAACAAATCACTTACTATACAAAATGACTCGCGGTGCTAGACGCTACTGATGATATTATCATTTAACATTATAAGAGATGTCCAGGCGATACTACTACTTGTGACGATGCACACACATACATAACACACATACACACGTATATACACTTAACCATTGTGACATGAGCGTGCTCTGCGTGACGTGCCGATCTTTTCACCAAATATATATATATAGTGTTTTAATGCTCGTATCCGTCGATCGTCGAGAAAATTATATGTCTATATTTATACATAAAAAAACACATGCCGCGAAGTACTTGAGCCACCGATTGTTTGGTAACAAAAAAAAAGAAAAAAGAAAAAAAAATACTGCAATACAGATAATATAACTGATGGAAAAGAGAAAAACGCCTGTAGATTGCACGTGGACGGTGGACGGTTGACTGGCTAAACATTGTTCTTGCTTTTGTACTTGCTACATTGTATACGCTATATTTATTTTTACGCCTGACGGATTACTGGAACGCAAAGTTGGACTTTGATGATATGCCTCGCTTCATATATTACATATACTGGCACGTTACATGCGAGCTTCATCTCATACATTTTCACGCTCAATTTCATTTGTATACAATCATCATCATCATCCATCTATATATACATATATATTGCCACCTGCCGCATGCATCGCTCATTCATCTCATTCACATATACATATCATCTTCATATCTAGCTTTTCAGTAGATATCTCTCTCTATATATATCTATATACATATCACCTCAGTAGTCACATATATACATTATATACTTCATCTCTGCTATCATCGGAGGACGGAGGCTCTATATACAGTAGATATATAATATATACGTAGTATCTGCACGCGCGTCTGGCACCGTAGAGCATTTTATTCCCGTTACCCATACCATCCCAGACCTTGTGCACTATTCTCCCATTATTATATATATAATATACCCGGCTACTCGGTTAGTAACGTATTATAGAGAGAGACAAAAAAGAACGTAATATAATTGCGCGTGATCGCGGAATGCACGAAGGAGAGAGAGAGAGAGCGCGTATGACCGCACAATGAAACCGACATTTCGTCGGTCGAGTACTCACACACGTAATGATATATATATAATACACTCGCGTGTGCACTTGGCTTTGTTACGCGCGCGCGCGCGTATTTTCGTATAACTTTCATCGCGCGCGTTTTTAGTTTCGTTGAGAATTAGTTGAGAAAGTCGCGCGCTTTACTTTCCGGCCAAAGTATATATAAAATTATATCGTCGCACAGTGCGGTTGTCGTTGTTGTTGCTTGAAACTTTAACAAGAAAAGATGAAAAAACAAAAAAGTATATAATCACTTTTTCTACCGTACCGTTCAATTGTACTTTGTACCATCCGTCAATGTATATATATTCCTATAGAGAAATCGCATACTAAATTTAGTATAATACATCAATATCGATATATACCCCTCGGCATTCCAGCACCGAAAATAACCGATTTCTATACAAGCACCATACATCGCTTATCCGCAATAAATAAAAAAGTAAAAAAACGAGTTTCGAACGTCGCGCGTGAATCTTCGCTTATGCGTTTCTCCCAACGACTAATGAAAAGAAAAGAAAAATATATCCGCATTCCACACGAAAGCCGCAGCGAAATCTCTCAATAATCTCTCTCTCTCTCTCCCTCGTGCCACCATCAATATATATCCCCATGTGCTGGGAGAAAATCGACGCGGCCCTGGCCTTGAACCGGCCCGCTACGGAACTTATATACATATACACGGCGTTTCTCCTCTCCTGAGGATATTCAGGCCACGAGGTCGTCGCCTCTTTTATTTTTCGTTCGCGCGCGCGCGCGCTGCTTTCACCTTGGCCGTCATCTCTCGCCGCTTTGGAATGGGGCCGACGACCCGGCGACCCTGACCTACTCGCCGCGGATTTACACGCCTCTCTTCCGCGTTTTTCAATAATATAACTATGCGCGGCGAGTGAAACTCGATCCGTCGATATAATGTTTATACGTGTAGCTGTATATATATATCTCGTAGAAAGTTATAACAGCGCGATGGTAATTGAGAGAAAGAGAGATAAATTATGCATCCGGCCGAAGAAAGTCAGCGGCGCCCTTTTTTCAACACGTGTGCGCGCGGCAAGTTTCCCCTTCGATATCGGGAAGAAAGTGTTTTTCTGTACTTACCCGGCCGACTTACACACCTATATATATATACGAACGATGTATATCCGTACGATAAAGGAAGATTATATATATATATAGATATACAACTATGTCGGCCGAAGGTAGGTCTGTAGGTGAGGAGGAACCGCGCGCGAGCTTCGTGACCTGGTTTCTCGCGGGACCAGTTGTACCGTTATAAGGCGATACTTCCTCCTCCTGCTGTGTAGTAAAGTAGGCTCTTCGTGATATCGATCGTGAATGCGGGGTCACTGATCTGCGAGCCGGTTCAAGGACGTTTCCTCGCGCGCACGCTGTCTAATAATAGGTCTTTACTATACGAGCGCTCCTTTGTATACACTATAAGTGCGGGGGGCAATTTCACGAGCGGCCGGGTGTAATGGCTATGCGTTGTCCGCGCGGTTAGCAGAGTGTTAACAAGAGGAGAGCAGAGATTAGATCGGGATGTGCCTTCCTCTTAACGAGGAGCTGCTTTGGAATATGCGGGTTTCGGTAACCGGAGGTGATCGTCAGTTGTTGTGCATTGCTTTTCAATTTTTCTTTTTTGCCATCGTGGTTGATATATATATAGTATTTTACAAATCGACAACAAACGAGTCTAAATCACGGTTTTCGAGTGTATAGAAAAACCTTTTGATCTGAATTACATAACTCTGTTTTTTTTGTAATCGATCCTTCAGGCGATCAGTTTCACTTGGGAATGGAGAAAAAAAATTAATTGAAAAATAGATAGTTTGGTGCAAGTAATGATGGGTGTAGGATATGACTCGGCTCGAAGTCTTTTTTTTTATTATATAAGGGATACAATATCGTTAAGTATACGTATCGTCATAGAGCGGTGCACAAAAACATCGACGGGATCGTTCCCAAGCGCACGTAAACGCACGTTTATAGAGAATTATACGCTTTTTATATACGCCTGTAGTGCTGACGAGCGGTGAGCTTCAATGCCTGTTTTTTGTTTTGGATTACGTTTGAAAAGGGTCTCTCCCGAAGTAATTCGATAAATAAAGACTACCTATATACAATTTGTCTATGCGCTTGTCAATAAAACTGAAATGGAATGAACAACACGCAGACCTTTTTCAAACAGCACCAAAAAGTCTAAAAAACAGAAAAATATCCTGCGAGCCCCCTAAACCCCTTACCACCAGCTATCCTCGCTTCCAAAAAAACAAATAAGACACTCGTCCCCAAAGAAAGCCAATGGCATTGCAGGAGCCATGCAGCAGGCGAAGAAACCAAACACCGACGTCTCCGCGATCTACGTGGCCAAGTACAACCGCTTCGTTGACACGATCCTCGGGCGCATCAACAAGATCCTTAGGGAGAGATACGACCCCGTGACTGTGAAGCTCGCTAATCCAACTACCAGTACCAAGACCAAGACGAAGACCAAGACTACTCCCAGTAAGAGCAGCAGCAGCAGCACGAAGAAGAAGACCAAGAAGACTACTAAGCGCAGGAAGACCAGCAGCAGCAAGCGCGCGAGAAACGAGGACGCGCAGGACGAGGCAATGACCACGCTGTTAGCCCAGAGCGTTACCGAGATCGTGCAGGAGTTGACTACCACTGAGGTTGGTTGACTTTTCATCTTTGTTTTTCATTTTGCCAGTAGAGTTTGTTATTATGTGTATAGGTAAAGCTTGGTTCTTTTTGTGCGATTAAACTATTTATAGCTGTGTATTACAGTTACTTATTTTGATACTTTGTTGAGTGTTGATAGGTAATCACAGTTTTGATTATTTTATAGATAAAATATAGCTAGATGGGAGAAAGTGTTAACGAACGTGTGGACAAATAAACAAAATATACGAAAACATCAATATGATACGCGGTAGATCGGTGTAGAAATGTATATGTAATTAACTTATTGCTATATTTATCAAATTTTTATATAGGTATATAAATACTCATTTAAGAACTTGCCAGCTATACAGTATTATCAATTTTAATTAGAAAAAAAAACGTGATTACGGGTATAGTTGGAAGCATAAAAATAACATACAAGCACATCACGCGAGCGGGCAAAGAGTAACAGAAAAAACCATGCCGTTTATGTACGAGAAAATACAGATAGTAAACTTATCGCGTGTAGAGCACGAGTTGACCGCAACATACCGGCTACACGTGTGTCGCCCTTGCTTTCATGCCTCATCCTCGTGCAAAAATACTCCGATCCATATTTCGGAGCATCGGAGAGATCGAACGCGCAGCTAATCG
The DNA here is from genome assembly GCA_900474315.1 of Torymus auratus. Taxonomy (NCBI): domain Eukaryota; kingdom Metazoa; phylum Arthropoda; class Insecta; order Hymenoptera; family Torymidae; genus Torymus; species Torymus auratus. The sequence continues at coordinate 9,625 of UXGD01000820.1, forward strand.
TCACGTGATATGGCAAAGCTCATCCTCGGTTTCTAGAATCCCAGAACGTTCGAAAAATGTAAAATACTTCGGGATCGGTGTTCCGCACTTTTATCATGGTTGATGTTCCAATTATTTAGCGCTCATAAGATTTTCTTCCTACATGTATTATGATATATTTTTTTTATAAAATAGCCGTAAAACTCGATTTAACGGACTGCTTTTATTTTAAGGGCACGGGTCCGTGAAGTCGAATTTGACAACCAATAAGAACAATCAGTAAAATCGCATTTTACGACCTTATACTATAGCAAAAAATAGTTGTTTGTCACTCGGCCGTACTCTCCGCACTTCGCGGCCTTGTAACGAAAAATACTATATTATATACTATAAACAAGTAATGTGTTTATATGAAACTTAATCACCAGCTTCATTATCAACATCTTCACAGTTCTAGATATTTATTTTCAATTTCCGATACCTCGCTCTTCTAGTTAACACTACCTATAAAAATGAAAAAATCACAACAAAGTATAATAACATTGAGAGAATTCATGTTCAGGCTGCCAAGATCAGCGCAACGACCCTCGCCTCAACGACCGAGCATAGCAAGGCGAGCACAAACTCTAGCGACGTCACTACCACTGCCGCCGTTGTTCCCACTGTTGCAACCATGACTGCCGCGAGCGCAGGTACAACCACGTCCGACCTGGCGACGAGACTGACGACGAACGAGGTATCCGGGGCGACGAGCAACCGCGGCGCCAGCGCCAAGAGGAAGAAGAACAAGACCAGAACGACGACCAAGACTGGCACCAAGGCTAAAAAACCCAGCGTCGCCGCTACCAGCAGCAGCAACAAGGTACAGTAGAATGACTTCATTTAAAAATGATATATATCCTCTTTTATATGTTGTTTTGCTTCGGTATGGATTTGTACGAAATGCTAATTGTCTTATTTTAAAATACCATTAGATTAGTAAAACACTATACTCTCAAAATTGAATTCGGTGAAGAATCACTATTTTAGATAGTAACATCGGGCACTTTTGAAATAGTGCATATATATGATGCACTCTGAAATAGCGTATACACACTACAAAACAGTGGGTACACTGATAATTCAGGTTATATATACACTATTTTGGAGTGCGTATGCACAATTTCAACAGTACCCAACTTTATACTCTAAAATAGTGATTTTTCACAGATTTTAATTTAGGGAGTAAAGATTTAAGTAGGTAAATTCATAAACTAGCCAGCCTCAAACAGCCACAATTCCCAAACCCACTTCAACCCTGCAATAACCCAAAAATTCTGATCAACAATTAAACAATTAATTACAGGTAAAAGCGCCCACTAAGCAAACTACCAGCGCTGCCACTACCACAGCAAACAAGCGGCCGCGTTCCAAGGCAAAGGCGACCCTTTACGGTCTCGCTTCCCTCAAGCGCTCAGGCGACGTATCCGTCAACATGATGAGCGACCATACGACCATCAGGACCAAGTTCAACCTCGGCCCGCTCATCCTGAAGGTCGAGAAGGCTTTCGGACGCGCCACCAGGAAAGAGGTCCGAAGTGCTACAGCCACCACCGCCGAGATGTCCGGCAGGCTCAGTCTGCGCGTCTATCATGGCGGTGCAGCAACTCTTCACTCGATCCGCGTTCTTCAGCCCAAGCAGGTACATATATATAGCATATAATACATATCGGTGATATAATCGATCGCGCTTGTTTGGGATCCACTCGTTTTCACGAATTAATCAAAAGCTTCGAAAAAATCAATTCTACTTCAATTGAACGGCGATTTAGCTCACTCACAGCATGAGACAATGATTAGTTATATTCAGTGAACGTGAAAATTCATTTCACCGCAGCATTCTTTTTTTCATCTCGGTGATTACAAAACTGCATTTCAATAGGTGATGGATGTACTCGCGCGATGTTCACAAATAAAATGCAATTTTTCATCTTTGATTTCAAACAGTATACAACGAATCTAGCATGATGAAAAAACGCTATTATGAAGTAAAAAAAAAAGAAAAAAGAAAAATATGAAATTAAATGACCAACGAAATTCTTTATTCATTTACAGATGCGCATTGAGAGCGCGGACGACCACGACAGGACGCGCGAATTCGTGTGGAAGCGGTCGTCGAACATCGCCCACCTCGTCTCGCAGAAGCTGTCGTCAGCGACGCGCTCGATGCTCCGACCTGCGCCCATCAATCCCGTTGCCAAGAGCGCCCCTGCCGCCTAAGTAGGAGGCGTTTCGCTCCGCTTTTCATCCTGTCCACCGTTCCATTGCCATTCTTTTTTTAGAACAAAAGAAAATATTAGTAGAATAGAAGAAATTTGGGCCTCGCTTTGCCAGTGAGAAAATTGAGAGCGAGGTCTGGCTGATTATTGTCCTCTCTTTATCTCACACGGAGCAGCTCATGATATGTTTCTTATACGAAATCTTATGTATTTAATTATTTATTTATTTATTGTACCTTATTTATAATGATCTATTTATGTATATCGACTAATAACACCTCGAAGCGAATGTCCGATTGAAAAAGAAGGCTGATAATAATATATAACGATATAATGATAATATATTATATATGTGTGTGATTGTCGGGTGCTATGTGACCACCAGTACCTTCATTTTTATACTCAGATCCTTGTTCTTTTTTTTATACATTTTGTACTAATTTATTGTCTGTATAGCGGATACAAGATTGAGAAAAGGGCTTATATAGTATTGCCGCGGGGAGGCTACTTCTCGCGTGCAATGTTCAAATGGTTTTTTATTCGGGTGCACGTATATATATAAGCCAATGGTGATGATGTATGTAGAATAACTGTAGCGAATATTTCGCGATTGGTGTGTGATCGAGTCGACTCACTGTAAATACAAAAAGAAAAGCAATAATAAAAATAAAAGTATAAATTTATAAGTCATTTTCTTTTTCGTCCCTTTCGGAGCAGCAATCATATAAAATGATACGTGTCCACCATAAAAGATACTATTCTATATAACATAATCGTATTTTCACTTTTAATAACAATAAAGATTATTTCAAAAATTATAATGATAGAAATTTATAAAAACAGATTTAATGAACTATATCAGACTATTATACATTTGAAATATGCTTACCGATAGAGCGTCGGTAAATACGAAGCACATTCGCGTGGTTTATCTGATGATACGCATAAACTTTAATATCATTGATTGATCTTCGATCGATACTCGGACGCGCGAAAATTCAAAACCATTGATAGAACAACACCGAATTACGATAACCACAATTCTTATTTAATTAACGAAATTAAAGAAAAAAAAATCTTTACGTCTATTCGTTATGTTACAAAAACTTCCTATTACAGTGGAAAAGCCAAGAAAATTCTCCGCTTCGAAAAAAATTCCTTAACATCATTACGTAAGTGAAAGAATACACACACACACACACACACACACCGATTTGCTCAAGCCGGCATTTCACAATTAACAAACATGCCGCGCACTTGGAGCTCCAATAAATCTACACTCATCCCCAGCTATTGAGCCCCTGGATTATAGCCCTATTCAAACACTCTCATAATCGGCAGCGCAATAACACACATTTCCAGCTCTTATCACCTCTTCGACTCCGAAAACGTGCGCTCGCGCACATACATTACACAGCTCTCGCACGAAAACTACCTCGTCATTATCATCATACACATCGTCGCGCTATATATATATATATGTATACTATACGTTATCGCATATATATACTTACATATGCCGTCCTCGGCGCGAACGCTCTCTTCCTCGTTTCTTTTTTCACTGCCGCACATAGCACCATCACATACTTACACGCCTACTCGCATATATGCAAACAATATTCCAGCGCGTATATATTATACCATGTATGTGTGTGTGCGCGCGAGTCGCGCCGCGCGCGCAGCCATAATAAGATCCACGCCCTTCCCCGGCCGCGAGTCAGTCGCGGCTGCGGTGCCGAACGGCCAACAACACATCCAATATACACACATACACACACACTTACACACAGCCATACTTATATATTATATACTCGTAGAGTGTGAAAGCCGGTGTAAACACACGAAAAAAACTTTCTCGCTTTCCCTCCGCGCGCGGCGGGTTATTGCGCGGACGACATTACGAGAGATGAACGGGAGGTGAACGTGAGTATTATATACTTATACCGATTGTCGATTTATTTCTATAATTTATAAGTACTTTTAATACCTGCGTGTACTAGATACAAGTGTAATCGAAGTAGGAGAGCGAGAGAGAGAGAGAAAATATTGAGCAAGCGAGAGGTGCATGATGTATTTGTTTACCACGCGCGAGATTGCTGACAGATTAGTGCCGGTGCAATTGGAATTAATTAGCGGGCATATATAGATTCTGACGGCGCGTAAAGTGCGAATCATGCTGCGTGTGGCTCGAGTGCTTTTAAATTCAAAAGCTTTCGCCGCGCTGTGTATCTGCGTACGTGCGAGGAGGAAAGTGAAAGGGTGTTTATGTTTTGATGCCGATGCCGAATGATTAAGTGGCTATTTCGATATAAATGTGTTTCTCATTGTCCCGACAAAAAATTCAATATAAAAAGTTCCTGAGTTAATGCGCTGCAGAATTCTATACTTATACACGAGGATAAATTTATGTTTATAAGATCGGAAACTATATATTTACAGACGACTACAATCTGCGTAAAAACGTCTATCGCAAATCGATAACCGGCCACTTGATCTATACGCTGCATCTCGCGGTTATTTCTAAATTTAAACGCTATAATCTCGATGTGGACGCTAATTTCGTAAACAAATTGTTGTTTAAGCGTCATATCGGTTCGCGCCGAGTAGTAGGAAAGGGAAAATTTAATTTCGAAGTGTAAACACGAGAGAGACTTTCTTTTATATTGCATTAGGAAACTCGGCAAATACGTAATTATGCGTTGACTTTATAATGCTTGTTTGTCCACTACTATTCTGTCTAGCGCGCCGCCGCTGCCGAGATTTTGTAATCGGAGCACATACAGCGCCACGCGCGTTATAGCTTTAGATACGATATTATAAGGTTGTCGTTTCTTGCTTTGAAAAGATTTTTATACGAGAGAATTCTTGTAACGAGGTGCCGGAGTATTTTTTAATTGAGATGAGAGAATAAAATGGACGTTGCGTTATGTAAAGAGTTTGCGCCTCGCTGTTTTTATTTCAAAATCGTACTTACATGCGTAAGATTATGCATATTTTTTTTTTTTTGCTAAAGTACATCATTTTAATTTTCATTACACGGGGAAACATTTTTTTTATTTTTTATTAGAAAATTTACTATTTTCCGCATTAGAGCTGGGACACACTCGTCATGTAGGATTTTTACGTTTTGAATAGTAATTTTTATGAATTTTATAGAAGATTTTACTTTTTGAAATAGTAGTTTTTATGAATGATGTAGCAAATTTGACTGATACTGTGATATTTTGTTTCTGCTGTTATCAATATTACTATTTCCAAAAGTGAAATTTCCTACGAAAGTCATAAAAATTACTGTAAAAAAGTAAAAATCCCATATGACGTGTGTGTCCCTTGGGTTACTGCAAGAAATACTAAATTTTCTTCCAAAAAAATAATATTTACAAATAAAATTCTCCCATTGTGTATTTTTTACTAATAGTAAGTATAGTAGCCGCTGTCTACGCAAACACTTCGAAATTAAATCCTTTCCTATTATAAGCGAAAATTGACTATTTCAGATGTATTTAGACGTTAAAAATCATTTTCATAGGTTTAGCTCTCGTTGGGAATTGATTAAGCAAAAAATGTCCAATGGTGAAAAATTTTGCTTTATTCTTTCGTGAAATCAAATCCTCTCAAGTAACGAATTTACAAATATTATTACGCTTAAAAATCGATTTTTCAATATTGTATTTGTGCTCGCATTTCTATGTTTTTGAACGGATCTTTCTCAAAATAAAACCATTATACGTATGTATAATAAGACGAAGGTCTGGTATCATTTTTTTATTAAATCCGATTTAAAATCTGAACCAAATTTCATTGAGATAATCGGGTTACTTGATCACATACGTATAGACAAACATACATCTCGGGAATGGACTCGTTTAAGGTGGAAAATTGTTTTTATATTGTAAATATGCAGTTTTCGCAATGTTTATTTACGTATTAGTACAATTTTCTTTACAGACATTAGATAATGGGCCTCAATATTGCTTACGATTTTAACATAACCTTTAGTCAATGTTATCACAAACCGTGATTTCCGCCTCTATTTTTTAAATTCAAATCAACTTACATACCAACATTGTGCGATTACATTCTGCATACATGGTATCTTTTAAGAAAAAAGATCTTTGTTAATACTTTGAGATAGTATTGAAAAAAAGTAATTATCGGTGAAAAACAATCGAATTCAAAATAAATGAACAATGAACAAAATTAGCTGGCGATAATATTTTCTGAAACTTGCATAAAAATTTTATGATAAGTAATATTGTTGACATTCTTGAAATAATATTGTATCATTTCTGAAAATACAGCTCGAGTGTTATTTTAGATATGAACTCGCAACGTATTTTCGTTTAATTAACATTATAGCTCCTCTCGATTGGATATTTCATATCGCAAGTGCACTTGAAACCCATTTTCTTCTCAATAAATATTATTTTTTACATTATGAACATGATCAAGCTAATTTGATTCAATTTAAAAGTTTGTTTCAATAAGTTTAAATTACCCGATAATAACATAAGTTTGTTAAATAAAATAATTAAATTTTGTTCATACTATTTTAATTATTCAGCAGTTTTAAATACTTAAACTCAAGAATTCAATCTTGAAAAGTCAAACATATTAGATTTTGGCGCTTATTCTATAAAGACCAATCAAACGAGTCACCACCAAGCAATCAAAAACAGTCTTATTGTGACCGACAGATATTTCATCCATCACTTTTTTTTAAGAGCGTAATAATTGAACTCTCAAAAAACTTCCATAAAAATAAAACATCTCATGATTTTCAAAAACTTTCCACTACTCAAACTCGCAGCACTTCGCCTATTGCTTGCTCGCGCACACAGATATTATTCCGTGCAAACTCAATAGTAATTCCGAAACGGCTGTGTTTACTCGAACCCGAGAGCCTCATGAATATCTGTGATGAATGTGATTAAAAACACTCTTCCAAGCGCGCTTTTCTACTTATATATACTCGCAAGTGCACACACGCAGCTCCCAATTCACGTGCGCAGCCGAGCGTTTTCCTCCTTTTGTTTTGATCGCGTCAAGTGCGTGAATCCAGTGCGAGCGCACGTTGCAAGCTAAGTATACTCTAATCGCATATATACTTGTATAATCCGCGCGTGTATAAACAACCGACGCGGCAGGTTTTGTAAAAATGTATACACTCCGCGCAGACACACTGAAAATTGCGCACGTGACCGCGCGCGAGTTTTGCTTTCGCGAACTCACGCGGCGCCTGAGTGCAAATAGACCGCAATATAGTATAGATAGCAGGTGGCATAATAAATACAGTGAGCTGGATTTAATTCTAGACTATATATATTGCTCTCGGAATTATCTTTTTTTAATAAATGCGCAGTATCACAGAAGCGGATAAACTAAAACACCGATTACTTCCCAGCGTATACATTAAATAAACATCCATGCGTGCACACATATACATTTATTTACAAAGTTTTTAAACTTGCAAACAAGCGCGGCCTTATCTATCTATATATACGCCCGTCACAACACCGGTTTCCCGAAGATTATTATACTCGGCAGAATATTGTACACACATAAACAGTTCGATGGACTTATAATTAATCCCCCGATCAGACTGCACAATAAAAGCTCTCGCCTGATAGCCTCAAAAATATCTATATTTATTTATCCTACCACGCAATCAAACGTCGCACACAGAAAGAAAACATATATAAATAATAAGTAGAGACCACGGGACACTCCTCCGCGGTGATCGTTTTCTCCCACGGCGCGTGACGATTCGCCAAACATTCCTGTCCCCCCAGCTCTATTAATAACCCGTTATAGCCATTCGCCATATGTTAACCCGCACGCGGCGGTCGCCGAAAGAAGGAATAGCAGAATTAAGCATCACAGACTTTATTTAGCGCCGACGTTATTTTTCTCTCTGTCGCACCATCACGCGACGTGCGCGCAGTTATGCGCGTCGAATGGAAGGCTGCATTAGCATACATTCGCGCACACACAGAGGAAAGCCACTTTACATACACACACATCCGCTCTCTCTCTCTCGTTCTCGTGAATGAACTCATTTGCCTTTTTACCGCGGCGAGTGCGGAGAAACTGCTCGAGGATCAAGGATCAAGGTTGTCTCTGCGTTCGTCACTCCTTCTTCTTTTTTATATCGCAGAGTGCAAAGAATCTTCGTGAAACGCCGTGACGGCTCGTACACCTTCGTCGTGTGGCCTTGGGGGTTGGCTTTTCGAAACGACGCGGCCTTCCGATTCGATATGGCGAATTTTTTCGCGATGCGAACAAGTAGGTTGGCGTGTGTAATATAGTAGGTGTATAAGAGTGTTTAGTTAAGAGATGTGTATATAATATTTTCTTAATTTTCGGACACAATGGTGAAATATATAATTTTTATTCGATATCCATTTTGTTTTGTTTATGTGCGAATGATCGGTTTATTCGTGATCTCATTGGCAGATAAGAAGAACTTCCGCGTATGGAGCGTAAGCCGGAACTTTTGGATAAAAATTGTATACGAGAATAAATTGTGCACTCAAAGTCATATACGCATGGCGCGCACTTGAGACCGAGAGCTGAAGGTTATTACACAAACCTTAAATTGTTTTTTAATTGAAAGTAAAAATGCTTTATTTTCAAACTTATATCGAATGGACAAAAAAAAAAGAAAAATTAACATAAGATTGCGCACGTAGTTTAAATGTCATTTAACTTTCAATAAACAAACACTATAACGGTAATGAATGTTTTTTTCTTTTGTTGCTGTAAAAGATAATAAAATAAATATGAGTTAGTGCGCTGTAATATTTTTTACTGTTTAACCATGAAAACTGATGACTATATGAAAGAGTAAAAGTGAAAATAAAATGTGAACTGTTGTTTATACCAGAAGTCAGCAAAAGCTAGCAAATGTATACGAGTCTAGGATTACATAGCGCGCGCATTTATTATTTTGCAGTCGAAGGCTATAAGTCTCATCTTTATGCGACACCGGTAGTATACGTTTATTAACGAAAATTTATAAGCAAAAGTTAAAAGTGAAAAAAGTATAGCCGGTCATATTTCTTGCAACTTCGATGCGCGCAGTGCATTCGCTTCCTTTATACTTAGTTCGCGAAAACAAAGCATGACTAACTCTGCACATTCTGCATAATGTAACTGCATCGAAATTAATTTTAATGAATTCATCGATTATTTTAACTCGAGATTGATTTAGATGTGAGTACGCGAATAGTTTCCTCAATGAATCGATGTCGGCATCACGTAGTCACTTTTATTATATCAATAGCTTTTATTACGTCGAAAGAGGATTAAATATATATACGTCACATTTATATGTAAGATTTATGTCTTGTGATGTTCTTGACGTTATTATAAACGGTGCGTTTATGACGTAATGAAGCAGGTCTTGATATTGTCGCGTAGGCGATAATGAAAATTGTAGCTTCAATCTGCTATCATAGTGAACTGAAAGTAGTTTAAAAATATTATGTTAGTGAAAAAAAAATGAATATGCTAACTTTACTTCCTTGAAAATTCACATACATACATTTCAAAGAAATTGTACAATCTTATATTATGAGTGATTCTTAAAATCTTGAATTTTTTCAAAAAATAGGTATTTTTTTACAAGAATGAAACGTAAATTATTTCATGAGTAGAATATCAGTGAAATTAAAAAATGTCGAGATGCCCATTATTATTCATTTATAGAGAATTACCCATATATACGCTAGCCTGTTTTCAAACTTGCCATCAATTTTCAGAAGCAGAATTTTCCTGTATAGGCGAAAGCTTGTAGAAATTTCTTATACGCAGGTATATTTCTCCAGAATTGATTGCAAAAATCACCTGTAGATATTTTTTCCTATATACGAGAATGGCACGCAGATAGCCGGTATATACATAAATGCAGAAATTTTGCGCTTCTTATACAAAGTTTCCACCAGAAAGTAAAAAAGCGTTGTACTTTAAAAACAGTGTTTCTAACTCACGTATGTATATTCTCCAACTCATCATATATTTTGGATTTCAGGTTGAACCGCGCAGTCTCTCTCACCACCGCAGCCGCACACGCTCGTCTCAACCCTTATATACGTTATAAATTCGATCAAGCTACAAAATGGTCCTGATAACGCGGCGCATCGCGCCCAACCTGCTGAAAGTAGCCTCGCTGTCCCTGCGAGCTTTATCAACAAAGGCTAAACTCAACCCGAACGAGGACAGTCCCGCACGGGAGATAGTCCTCAAGTACCTCGACGGCAAGGACAACGGGATCGCTGTGCTCGGTCTGAACCGTCCGGAATCGCGCAACGCCTTCGGCAAGAGTCTCGTGGCCCAGCTACAGGAGGCAATCGGTACGATCCAAGACGACAAGAAGGTACGCGTGCTCATTCTGCGTAGCCTCGTGCCTAAGGTCTTCAGCGCTGGCGCCGATCTCCGAGAACGCAGCAAGATGGAGCCAAGCGAGGTGGCGAATTTCGTCAGCTCCCTCGGGAATATGATGCGCGACCTTGAGAACCTATCCGCTCCCGTTGTCGCGGCGATCGATGGTGTGGCTCTGGGTGGTGGGTTGGAAATGGCACTTGCCAGTGATATTAGGACGGCGGCGATTGATGTGAAGATGGGATTAGTCGAGACGAAACTGGCGATCATTCCGGGCGCTGGTGGGACTCAGAGGCTGCCCAGAATCGTCGGTCCTGCTAAGGCTAAAGAGCTCATTTATACAGCGAAGATATTGGACGGAGCGGAGGCCTGCGAGATGGGGTTGGTGAACCGCGTCGTGGCGCAGAACAAGCATGGCGACGCTGCGTACCAGGAGGCGCTTGCCATCGCTAGGGAAATTTTGCCGAATGGACCGATCGGCGTCAAGTGAGTGAATCGGCACAGTCCTATTATATATAATGATTTTTAAAGAGCTGGCTGTGAAAACTTTATTCCTAATTTGTTTCTGAAATTGTTTTTTTAAATAAACAAACCTGTCGTAAATTATTAATGTTAATATCTGTTGAAAATTAATTAAAAAAAACACTTTAAAACTGTTTATAAATGTGTCCAAAATGTAAAATTTTGGACACATTTTTTTCTAATTATATAATACTTTTTAACAATTTCAAACAGTTTCTGGTAATTTTATATTTGATATATTTCTGAAAAAAGTTAATAATAAATAAGTTCTCATTATTAATGATAATAATTAATTATTATTTAATAGCCATATTATTATGAGAATTAAAGAGCGTGGGAGCGCTCCGAAGGCAAGTTGAACAATACAAAAGAAGCCTAAGAAGTTATGAATTATACTAATAATTAATTATTATTATTATGTTAATAATAATAAAGAAATAAATATTTAATAGTTATTAAATGATTTAATAACTGTTACAAACTGTTAAAAACTGTTAAAAAATGTTACAAACAGTTACGAACGATTAATAACGTCCAAAATACTATACATTTTATAACATTTTTTAACAGTTTTTGAAATTTTTCAAAATGACTTAAACGTATAGGCATGTGTGTACAGAATTTGCCACTTTATAATCTGAAAATTAAGCACATTAAAGAAGATTTATTATTCCACTTGAAAGAATCGCGCCGTCATAAAAGCCCATTGTGCTCCAGTATCTGCTTATTATCAGCCATCCAAAACACACACACATTCGTGAACTCTTTCGATTGACTTTTATTTTCCAACGATTTCGTCATTCCGCACGATTTCGATGTTAATCTCCTCTCATTCGCAAGCGCACCGAATCCCGGCGTGCAAATCTTCACGTGATTTTGTCCTGATATACTATATATATATTCAGGCGCGCGATTCGCAAAAGATGACCGGTGTTACCGGCATGACGTGATTCTAAACACGTATTTACGCGCGTATGTTGTATATTGCGTTGCAATGCCAGTTTGGTCGCTTCTCGCGTGCTGCGCGAGATCGCGATATATTAATTATCGTGCGTGTACACGCCTGTATGCCGGCGATATTGCACAATGAGAATCAGGCCACGCATAATGTATATACAGTAATGTCTCGTTATCGCGCGTTCGCACGAATCTCCCGTCTCACTCTCCCTCTACGTCTTTATGAATTGATAGCGCGATTGATAGAGCGATCGTTATAGAACAGCTGCGCCGCTGCTGCTCTAAGCTGTGTGGAGCTCGGATACGTTTAGTGGCAATAAAGTAGATTGTCTTGGAGAGCTGTTAAGAGGGGAGATGCAAAGAAAGAAGTGAGTGTGGATGTGTATGTATTCAATTCAGTATCGATGGTCATGTGATGTGTAAGCCTTGAACTCGATGAAATTGACAAATGCACGGTAAAATATATTGATGGAAACATTGAACTCTTCTACTTCTTCTTGTTCTTAACGGTGGTTTTCCATTACCAGTATTAGAATGCTTTTAATCGATTAGTTCCAAAAGAGAATACTGATAATTGAGGGATCACATTCTATCTTCAAAAACAAATCAATTATATCGTTTAGATATTCCATTGATTTAAGGTCTACCGTTAGAATTTTAACAATTAATATTCGGATAACTGCGTTTATATCATTCTGTTAACAAAATCATCATTTACTACTTTAATAATCTAAAAACCACCTGCTTTGGAGATTATACTTTTATCTAATGTTTGAAAGTTTAGTGGCAATACTTTAACACCTCTCTTCGTCGAATGCATACCGAATGATATGTGTAATTAAACATTAGACTCTTGAGCACGTTAATTAGTCATAAAACTTCCTACGCTAATTAGATAACCAGCTGCCGCTCATCTAATCTATTCATAAACAATCATAATTTTTGTTTCGAAAAACAATTTCCAAGCTTTTAGGATGTGTATCGAAATTATTGGTTGATAAGCTAACAACACTTATACAACAACTACTTATACGTTTGTAATTTGTCCACAGATTGGCCAAGGTAGCGATATCGAAGGGCATAGAAGTGTCCATCGACGATGGCTTTGAGATCGAAAAGCAGTGCTACGCCCAACTTCTTGACACGGAAGACAGGATCGAAGGACTGGCGGCATTCGCCGCGAAACGCGTACCTATTTACCGAGGGCTGTGAGCTATAAAGCGCGCGTGTTGCCACATACGCGACACCGTATTTTTGTACATTCTTTCTTTTTTTTAATACTTGTTAAGTTTTCGCTTACCAGTAGGTATAAATTTTATAAAAAAAAAATTATGTGAATTAACAGAGCGTTGTGAATTCTGTGTGTAAGCCTGAGGCAGTTTTTAACCATAACGCGGTAAGCGGGATCATTGTTAAAAAAAATTCGCGATAACCACGTTTCTAATTATACATGCGTTTGTCTTTTGTATATGATGGGCATTTTCTATGTAGGCACTAAGATAAAAGATATTTTTTATATATACGTCTAAAAAGCGTTAAAATGTTTAATGTGTGTTAACATTTAAAAGATTATTATGTTACAATGTAGGTAATATAGTTGTTTACATTCAAAGTTTACTTATATTAAAAAAAGTTAAATAACAAATCATGTCTTATATGTTTCACCTCTTCCTTTATTCTACTTCAGTTAAGACTTTATCTCTTCTTTGTTTTTTTACAGTTGTCACACAATATAATAGCTCAACAAGTGATTTAAATATCATATAAAGTTATCACATAAAGAGCACAGAGTGGGAGGGAATGTCACCGAAACAAATATCGCTCGCAATAACGTTACTCATAAAAGATCATAAAAATTGGCAAAGGATAACATTCTAAAATCTAACATTATGTACAAAGACAGTATGAATCACACGGCGTTACAGGAATACTCTTTTTAAAATTTAATTAACATCATCATCAACGACGGAAACAGCATTAAACGCACTGCATGGGAAAGGTGAGCTGATCTTTACTTCGCTTCTCATCGATAAGATTGATGAGGACCTTGATTTGATTGAAGGTATCATCGGGACCTGTTACTCGATGGCCCACGGTCAGATCGCTCTCGTAAATTTCGTAGTCGTTGCCCCCTTCGCGCGTCTTGTCGCCAAAAAAGTGAATCTCGTCGTAGCCTTGGATGTGCCGCAGACAGTACGTCTTGTCCCAGCCGTTCGGGAATACGTCGAACGAAATCTGACCGCCTGTAATAAATCAGTGAATCAATAAATGATATTTTGCATTAACTGTAAATGAATATATGGAACGAAAATAATCAACATTCAAAAGATTAATTTTCACGCCAAAGAAAAGACTTTCTAGAATGGATAGCTAACGTGTTTCGTAAAATAAATGTTTTTGAAGATTCTAGTGGTAGTTTCTAAATTGAGTGTGAAGGCGTAACTAACGGTCCTACTGCTTGAATAAGTTTTCAATTTGTCGACGTTTCGGACTCTTTTTTCTTTTCAAGACAACGTCCATTTTTAATGCAAAATATATAAAATATAGGTTGTTTTATTACGAAAGTCATCAGTCAAATTTCTTTGAGTTATTCATTTACTTGGGCAGTAGAACCGTTAGATGCTCCTTCACATACACGATTTTAGTCAAAGTTATTGTAATGAAATTGTAAAGATTTATACATTATATATATGCTAATTGCTTAGTTTTCCTAATAAACAAATGTAGCTACGTGTTTTTAGTAAAATTTTGGATCATTTTTCGTCTCATACATTCAAATACTAGATACGTATTATATTTTATAGCCGATTCAGAAAACGTTTTTACTGTTGTATCATTCTAAGGATTTATATATTGCATATAAAGTCTTTTTTATACATTATTCAAGCTTTAAAGTACTATATCATCAAAATGACATTCCTTTATAAAAAAGAGATGGACTTCCGATTGTCATCTCTAATGATCGTGATTGGTCGATTTGAAATGGACATGCAAAATTTGATTGGCCCACGATACGGCGCGTGGAGCGCGCATTGACACTACTAGTTTCTTTAAAACGTCCATAATTTAGGCTACATTTTTTGAATGTTAGAAAAGAGATTTAGACTAGTAATTTTGTTTCCTCATTTAAGAACGTTTTCTGAAATTCTTCCTTCTCAGATTTCGATTTTCATACCTATGCTGTAAGTCAAAGCTAAATTGGGAAATTCCTTCTTCAGTGCTTGGATGAACTTTTCGCGAATTTGATTTTCGGCATCGTATTCGTAAAATTGATTGCGCTCTTCAGTTGTGCAATTGCGGCCTACAGGTGAAATGTTCAACATGCCAGTTCTGAACTCGATGAAAGTGCCTCTTTTGAAGGGCAACTTCAGATCAGATATATAACGAAGACAAAAGTTAATGAAATCGTGCAAAGCTGCTTCTCCAATAATACTTTGAATGGTCTGTAAAAAAATAATAATGTTAATATTTAGCATCATATACTTAAAATCTACTTAAAATAAACCATTAAAGACTATTGAAAATAACCAGTCAGTTAACATTATAAAATTTTACGTTATATTTCATAACCGTATTATTTTACTCTACGTTGTGAAAAAATTCTCATTAACGTTAAAGACACGTTACGTAAAAATAGCAATGCCTCATATTGGCATATTGTAAATATACACTGTAAGCAAGAAAGTTTGTTCTGACACTCGATAAGATGATAACACGTGCTGCAAACGTAAGATATACATCGCAACGGCAAACTATAATGTACATAATTTTACCTCTGATGGTAACTTCTTGCCGTCCTTATACGCTACTGTGCCATTTTCGGCAAACACATAGTCGTACTTCTTGAAGATCTCGTCACCTCCGAGTTGACGCTTGATTTTTGAAAGATCCGAGCCGCCAACCACCGCGACGTCGAACACATTTTTCAGCGTATCTTGGATGTATTGGTCGAGGCTTGGGTCGATATTCTGAAAATCCGCAAATAATATCGTTTAATTAATCAATATATCCTATACATTGTACAAAATTTTCGAGTAAGTATTAATTTACCTGTTGAGGCTCGGTGAGAGTGCCGTCAACATCGAACAGGCAGATGATCTTCTTCGACATGGTTATTCTAGTAATTTATAGCCCTGAAATGACAGAGGAGCATATTAGCATGGCATTCATATTACTCATCGAAACGTACATCCTCCCTCTATATTCCACGCAACGTAAACAGCAATTATCACTTAATTTCGCTACAATCCTTATCCTTCCCCTACACTCCAAAATAACTAATCAACTATAACTATATAAATAACATACCGCCTTACTACAACTCTCTAAGCACCACTGTTTTTCTATTATTTACTTTTTTGTTGTTTACTTCATTCGTTCGCTACAAGGCCGATAATGCACGATCCTCCACATTCACTCTGTGCCAATACCATGACACCGCGGCGACTATATACACTCGTCGTGCCTCCTCTCCATACCAACATCGCATTCCCACATCTCGAATCACGCGCCTCCCATTACATTTCAAACTTATATATCCTCGTGTCGCTTCTCTCTATTCTATCCTCGAAACTCCGATTACATCTCTCCACAAAAGAAAAAAAAACAAGCATCAACGCAGTAATAAAGTATATCATCCTCCGGCCACGAGTTATTGTTGTCACGCGCCTATACAGGAGTATATTATATGCTCCAAAACGCCCGTGTCTGTAAACAGTCACGTGCGCTGGCCATAGCAGCGGCTGCTATACGCACCGACGACGTCGGGCATCAACTCCCGGCATCAGACCGCCACTGCTCCACAAGTACCGTACATTATGAACTCGTCCGAGCTGTACACGCATATATATTTGCACCCCAGCGACGCGCGAAAATCGAGCCTTATGGGCCTCTCGGCAACGCCCATCGATTGACCCGTTTATTCCCTCCAGCTTGTTGTGTATAGACTTACTTGCGCGAAATATATAATGTGTATAAAAAAAAAGAAGGAACGCACCGCTGTATACCGCGCTCACGCGCACAGATAAATACACACACACATCACGGACTCACACTCAGACACTTGTTCACCGCGTGAAAGGGACAGGTCGCTGGCACTTACGTCGGATATGTATGTATATGTATACTATAAGCTGCTGTCCGAAGAGGCGTGCAGGAGCGAGTGAGAGGAGTATATAGCCGTTCTTCTCCGGGGGAGAAGAGAGAGTGAGAGAGAAAAGCAAGAGGCTGTATCTCGTCCCTAGTAAGCGCCTGGCGACACAACACTACTTGCCGCGCGCGGCACAGCACAGACAGAGAGAGAGAGAGTGCAAACGTGGCCTCGACGCGGCGCTGACCGTCGTCGTCGTCGTCGGATTATACACGCAGCACGTACACACTCCGTAGGTATAGTCTGCTCCGATCTCGGATACACGAGCCAGTGTGTGTAGGTACTGCACGCGCTGCGCCGGCGCACCTCGCTCGCCCACCGGTTGTCTACTTCACGGCGTGTATAACGCACCGTTCCAGAAAGAATATAGCACGAAACAGAAGAAGCATGAGGTTTAAGGGGCTGTTTTGCGCCCTGGCGGTGCTCTGTCTTGGGGCTGTTACTGGGAAGACAGCGGGCAAGCCGAGGAATGCCCTTCTACTGCTCGGTGAGTGCTCGATCATAATTATATATTTTGCTATTGACAGATGAGATGCGCAGGGTATATACTTGTAAAGCTTCGAGAGGTAGATTAATATAACGGAGTTCGAAGATTTATAACTTTATGCAAGCCTTTGTCTTTGCGAGGTGTGGAAAAAAGGAGTTATACCGCTATATGACGAGATAAAAATGTTGCTGGTGTCTAACAAAGGATGCAATGTTGCAGTTGAATAGTTGAATTTTGATGAAAGTGCAAGTTTCTTTCGTGTATATGAGTAAATCCACCCTTATAGAAGATTCCAAACATTAAAAAAAAATTGAAAGCACAACAACCTTGTCGCAAAGGTGTGCCTTCAAAATTTATTTATTTTTTTTTATATCTATAAGTGTGTACAAATTGTGGATTTGCTCATATATAAGTAGATGAAACTACGCATCTATTTCCGTCTTTTGTATGAAATATAGCGTGCAGTGGTACCCATAAAAAGGACAACGGGTGAAATCTCGGATGTTCAGTGTAAACATTTTATGTAATTGCTTAGAAAGGTAGCTCGTCGTAGTTTGTTTTCACGTGCTTATATATACGGCGTAAAAAATCTGTCGTGCTCGTAGGTGAAAATCGCACGAAACCATATCGCGCTTTCTAATACTATACGTGTATCTATTTATTAAAAATCAAAAGTAAACAAAGAGTTGGAGAAAGCTCTTTTACGACTCGTATAAATTATGGCTTTAATCGAAAAAAATATGTGTGAGAAGAAATGATTGATGATGACCGAAAGGTTGAAAAGGTCAATAGATTGCTTACTTCGCGACTTGCGTTATAAAGTCAATCGAAGCCTCCTCGATAATAAACAGGATACTCAAAATCCTGCACTTTCTCTTTTTAAAACTCCTCTCCACTGGTAGGTATCGGGTTTCTCACTTTTTATTATTCATCGCGTCGCTTTCAAATCAACTTCTAATTCTCGTCGAGTATAGTACCCCACACACATGCGCATATACCCTGTTATTAAAATACGCAAGCTATACAATTATACGCTATACTCGAATATCCGCTACATGCCCTATAATTAATTGACCGAATTAAGAAGAAGAAAAAAAGCAAACTTTTCATCATTGCATATATACACAAAGCGCTGAAATATGCAAATATAATCTCGTTCAATTAGATTAATTTCGTCATATACGCGAATGTCGCAAGACACTGGAGCTGCGGAGAGCGCGCAAGGTGATTAAAAGGGATATATATAAGTATACGGATTCATTTTCCAGCTGACGATGCCGGTTTCGAAATGAGATCGTATCTGAACAAAGTCTGTCAAACCCCGGTGCTCGACGCCCTGGCCAAGGATGGACTAATCTTCAACAACGCCTACACGTCCGTTAGTAGCTGCTCGCCAAGGTATACATACTCCTTACGAAATTTTGCTTTTTATATGTCTTTAATAATGCGATTATTGACATAGTCGTGCATCCCTTTTGACTGGCCAGCCGAGCCACCAGAACGGTATGTACGGACTGCACCATGGAGTTCATCATTTCAACTCGTTCGACCAAATTCAGAGCCTGCCGAAAATACTGAAGCAGAAAAACATTCGCACCGGTAAGGGGAGAGAGAGAGACTGTGTGTATGTGTATGTGGTGTAACGAAACCGGTTTTTCAGCTAACAACGCCGATCGGCCGGGATTGAAATAATGCACGTTGAATGCATATCTTTCGTTTTCTTTTAGAACGAACTCAAAAGTGTATATATAAGCCGAAGAGCTTAAGACAGTTGTTTCGGTTTTGCAAAATTTTATATCCTTGAATTCTCGTCCTTGTGTGTTTTCACATATATTTAAATGTCTATATATAAAGACAATATAAACGACAGATAATAGCGACAAAAAAAGAAATTCATTTTAACCGCAATCAATGTCAAGTAAAATTTCCCGATCAATTAGCATATAATTTTCTCTTCCCAAAGAAAGCCGCAACCACTTTGACATCTACTAAGTACATCTATCGCTAACGAGTCGCAGACAAGAAAAAGAAACCCAAACCAAATTACCGCGCACCCACGCGTGCGCGTGTTTTTTCACTCCACAACGGGAAAACCCTACTCGGCTCTCTTTCACTCCAATCTTATCCAATCCAAAACAAACTGATGCGCGCGTCGCTTTTATACTCGCTCGCAAATCAACCGTGACTCGAATCTAATCCGACCCTGCCCCATTAACCGTCTGTGTTTTTTTCTATTTTCCCATCATCGCAAATCTGCTGTCTATAGGAATCATTGGCAAGAAGCACGTGGGACCGAGCGAGGCGTATCCGTTCGACTTTTCCTACACCGAGGAGAACGAGTCGATCCTCCAGGTCGGCCGCAACATTACCCGCATCAAACTCCTCGTCCGTGAATTCCTGAAGGACACGAGCCAGTGAGTCTATATAGCCGCTTTCATTTAGAGATCGAGGATGCGAAAGGAGGCGTCGCGTGAAAATTGAATTACACGAACTTGACCGATTTTCTTTGGATTGCACGCGATGGGAGATTTTGCTTTTTATAAAAGAGTAACTATTATGCATTGCAAAAAGTATAAAGATATATAATATCTGTTGATTTATATACCGATTGCACAACGACGTTGTTAGAATAACTGTATGTATACACTGATTTATTGAAACCGCAGTTAAATCATGATAAATTGAAAATCTTGAGTTAATTTCGCAATATGTGTATATATAGGTTTAAAAAGTATATATAATAAGTGTATATAATTGAGCAAGCCCATTTCGCACTTAATAATAATTGCTAGAAATTTCCTCGGCTCGAAAAAAAGAAAAAAAAAACAATTCCCCTATATAATAATGACCGACGATTCGCAGGCCTTTCTTCCTCTACGTGGCTTTCCACGACCCGCACCGCTGCGGTCACACGCATCCGGAGTACGGCGCGTTCTGCGAGAAGTTCGGTAACGGCAACCCGGGAATGGGTCACATCCCGGACTGGGACCCGATCTACTACCAGTGGGAACAAGTAAAACTGCCGTATCATGTGCAGGACACTGAACCTGCTAGACGAGATATCGCCGCCCAGTACACGACTATGTCGAGATTGGATCAAGGTGAGTTGTTTGCGCTCGCGTGAGAACGAAAGGAAGAGGACGAATGATGTAATTGAAATTTTACGTATAGGTATTGGACTGGTACTGAAAGAGTTGGAAGACGCTGGAGTGAAGGATGACACGCTGATTATGTACACGTCGGACAATGGAATACCCTATACCAGTGGAAGAACTAATCTTTATGATCCTGGTAGGTTGATTATAATGTGGTAACATTTATTTATGTGCTTTACGACTGTGTTGTATTATTTTTTTTTTAGGTATGGCTGAACCAATGATTATGTCTTCACCGTACAACAAAGAGAGGCATAACCAGGCTACCTACAGCATGACATCTCTATTGGATATTACACCAACGCTGCTGGATTGGTTTGGATTGAAAAATGATAAGAAAGTTGAGAAGTATCTATCAACTCTCACTGGAAAGTCTTTGTTACCTTTGTTGGAGAAGGGTAAGAGCAAAAATTAATTGTTTTTATATACTAATCATATTACAGAATGTGTATTATAAATTTCTTAATTTATATAGAACCAGTGGAAGATAATTCAACAGCAGTTTTTGCCAGTCAAACTCATCATGAAGTTACAATGTATTACCCAATGAGAGCTGTGAGGACTAAGAAATACAAGCTCATTCATAACTTGAATTATAAAATGCCCTTCCCCATTGATCAAGACTTTTACATTTCTCCAACATTCCAAGTAAATCAATATTTTTTTTTTTGTTTAGAACTAAAAAAAAATTATAAATCCTTAATTTAATGTTATTGTTTTTTAAAGGACTTGTTAAATAGGACTCGCAGTAAGGAATCGCTTAGATGGTACAAGACTGACTTGAAAACTTACTATTATAGACCAGAATGGGAAATGTATGATCTAAAGTATGATCCTGAAGAATTGAATAACATTGCTATGAAGAAGTCTGTTGAAGTAAGTATAAGATCCAAAATTAAATTTGTCATACAAGAGCATAGATATTAACTAACCAAAATTTAATTTTATAGCCTATATTTGAAGAACTGAAAGAGATGCTCATGGACTGGCAAAGAAAAACTAAAGATCCTTGGTTATGCGCTCCAAATGGTGTATTGGAGCCATTCGAAGGAGATAAAAACAATCTTCAGTGTATGAATCTTGATAACTTTAATTTATAATTTGACTCCTCTAGAGAATAAGTTTTATCCTATATATTTTTTATACGTATATTATTATGCAATGTGTCTTGTAGATAGTTCAATCTTGTTAAGAGAACCAAATAAAATAATGTTTCCATAACTTTTGCCTCTACCAACCTTAATTAAGAAGGATAGAAGATCCTTGTCTGAGAGCTATTTTTCTGTTTCCTGTCGTGCTGCTTGAGCAAGACCTCATTGAGTCGATGGACATAAGTACTGGATTTGTTTACAGACTTTTCAACTTCCACCATCTCATCCGATATCTCATTCATCTGCAATATACATTAATTGTGCGCAATCTCAGTCAAAAGTGATATTAAAAAACCTCCTTCCCCACCAATTCATCATGCTTCTCAATACTCACAAATTGCTTGTAGCCGAGATATCGGTTGTACTTTAATTTGTTGTCGTAAATCTGTCTGATTTGGACCATAAGAATCAGGCAGAGTGCAAGGCCAGCAAGCAAGTACAGGGCGTTTACACTGTGCAAATTGCGCGTAAGCATAACAGCAGCCGCTGCGTCTTATCCCCCCGAGCCTCAACTGCACAAGTAAAACGAAAGGAAAAAGTACGTTCTTCGCGTCATTTATCACATAATATCGCGCGCACACTTTCTCACGGTCGCGTGCTGACGAGAGCGAGATGACTCGTGTGACATTAATCACATTATGGACGTAATAATGTACTTTGTCAGCGCGGCGGGAAGACGACACTAAGTGACCGATAAAATCGTTGTATCAGCGTTTTTTTTTATGGTAGAAAAAGGACGATGAGCTCGACTCGCTCCATTTGTACTAATCAGCTGAGCGCTACGACACGAAACAGGTGGCCATATTGGAACATGCGCAATGGCGCCAACAGCGGGGAATTTAAATGCTCGTTTTTCTTAGAAAAAGTTGGTATTTATTATGTAACTTAGTGTACGTATATAAATAACAACAATAATGATGCAGGTACAACGTAAAAAAGGTGCCTTGTTTCTATTCCTATTTATCTGTTCAGCGTTGCCTCCAGTTCCAGTCTTTGAAAAGATGTAGCTCGATTGGTACCGCCATAGTTCGGCGATTCGCTTCTCAGTGGAGTTGATTCATACTGCAATAGCGTTATGCAATATTAAGATAATTTATTTTTCAGTGAAAACAATTAAAAAGTCGAAGCGAAGCATGATGGATATAGCTAAAAAGAAGCGGGATAATGCGTACAAAGAAGTAAACAAAATGTGTGTTTTCATAATTTATTAAAATAATTTAAATAAACTTACATTATTATTACTTTCTTTTCCATTAATTCTTTTTAGAGATTAATTTAATTAACTCTTTAGAAGATTCCATCCAATAGAGATTGAGACAGTTGCCAAGTAATTTCATTCTCAAGTAACTAACTACTCTTTATAGAACTATTTGAATTATAGAAAACGTTATACAATTCGAGTAGAGAATATCTACAAGACGCTATAGCTATTTGCGTATATTATCATACATCTATCGACATCTTATAGAAGTTTGTGGTAATGATTAAGGCAATAAGACAATTTGCCCCTTCGTCTACGTTTCTGTTCTCCTCATATTGGCGGCAGTACAATGTCGTAAAACAGATATACTATATCATAGTAATAAAAATACTCATTCAGTGCAAGTAATTAATACAACCCATTTTGTTTAACATTATATAAACTATATAACGGAATTAGCGAGTGTGATATGTAAGCTAACTTATATAGCTTTGACATAAATCCAAAAGTTTTAGCTGCGATATGTAAGCGTCTCAACACAAATATATATAACTTCGTCTATCACTCTACGATATGCGCTCAAATCCGTCCACTACGGGACTCGATGACAACAAGCCAACTAGCCTCAACGATTTATTGCTGATTACTCGTATTGCTACGAAATATTACATATACAACATAATAATACTCGTTTTTTACGGATGAAACATTTTACAGCGTTAAATAAATTCTACATGGTCAGTGAGGATTAGCAGCTCACAGACAATAATTATAATATATATACAATTTCATTTGCGTACCAGCTAACACAAAGTACAATATTGAGCATTCGATGATTAAAAAAAAAAGTTTGAATGCGGGAATGGCGCTTCCGTAAAAAACTCCTTCCTCTCTATATATACACAACACTATCAAAAGCAATTCCAAAGCGACAAGCCAATACATATATATCAGAAGCCGTCCCAACAAAACAGAGCTGACGTATACGACATTGAGTACTGAAAATGAACATATTTGTTTGTTTTTTTTCTATCGAAAGTACAAGAGAGTGACCCTGTATGTACATGTGCGATTACAGCAGTTCTCACATCGTTGAACGTTCGTCTCATTATATACAGGACAATAATGGTATATAAAAAAGAACCGTAAGAAGAGAAAAATTCGATCAGTCGCACGCCGATGATGAGGGTAAAATGGGAGGGAGGCCGAGGAGAGAAACGGCTAATTAGTCAATGACGGGGTAAAAAAGAGCACGCGATAAACACGCAGGAGGAGAGAAGAGGCTGCTCTCGCCGGATGCTGCGTTACGGCCAATTTTTCAATAAGGAATCATCGTCGCACGCATTCTTCTCTCCCCGTACTTGCTTGAGCGTATATAGTATATATAAGGTATATATAAGAGACGCAGTCAGCGGACGTGCGTGCGCTCATTGTATAAAGATTAAAAGGGAAATAGTGTGTAACCTGGAGGAGGGAAGACACGATCGCGTCCCCCTGTCACCCCGGGCGAATACTAGTTCGGTTATAATGCGCGCGCTCGCTCGAAGCGCGCGCGCGACAATACTTTCGTTGATTATATATCGAGGCCGCGACGCGCGCACTTATTAGGTTTATCATCATTATGTATTTAATATATAACGTAGAGGCTACGTTGCACGGGGTTCGGGTAATAATACTAGTCCCCCCGCAACGCTCGTATCCTAACGGATAGATAGATCGAACCTTAAGTAGGGAAATAAAAGCTTTGAGGGCAATGATTAACAAAAATTAAAAATAAAAATTAACGCAGTGTACACACCGGAGGTTCGAGTGTGTATTATACATATTTAGAAATGATTTTAAAATGTAGCATCGACGAAACTCGCGCCGTTATTTCATTCGATTCATTTTTTTACAATTTATAATATCGCATGTCTATATTATCAAAATACAAAAAAAAAAAGAAAATTTTTAAAATTCAAACTTTTTTAAAGTTTGGTAACTCTGGCTAATAATTTCGACCCTGATCGTGATTTCGGAGTTTTCGAAGTTTGTAAAACCACCAATTCGACGCTTCGCGCTCTAGAATTCGAGACCTCCTTTCGAGTCTCGCCGACGATTGTCCATGCTTTAAGATAGCGCTTCTTGATGATAAATCGGCGCATTCCTCGCTGGATACATAAATCACAGATTACAGAATATCCACTTGTATAACAATCGCTCTCTGCGCTCAAGACGTATGCCACACAAAAATTTGACAATGACGAATTGCATGCGTGTTCGTATGCACATGTCACGATATATATACCCTCGATGCGAAGCGTAAACAAGTCCAAATTTTTTTTTTATAAATTAAATTATAAATATAACGATTAATTATAATTTAAGTAAATGTTACTCGTTACGTTTATCCGGAAAATACTCAAAAACTCTCAAAGTTGTATAGAAACCAATAAATTCTCTAATACAAAGCACAATAAAACTGTCGTACTAATAAATTAAAAAAATTCCCGCCTTAAAAGTGAAAATTCTGCCAAGAATGTATCAAAGTGTTCATGCAATAAAATTGAATTCTAAAATTCCTCTGAAGTTTCCAAAACAAATATTCGAAAACCAGGCTTTGTTACAAAACCAATGTCACCATACAACTTGAACTATTTTGAGAGTATAACAGCGCAATAAAACTTCCATAATATCGGTCGAACATCACAAAACAACTACATCACCATATTCATCATTAAAAATAAATATTATAGCAAAAAAAAAACTCTTTTACTCTCTCGTACAAAAAAAAAAAAAAAAAAAATAGTGCTTCCAACTTCCGCATCTACCAAACTCGCCGCATTTGGCACTCGACCCGAGCGAGTACTGCCTCAAAAATTCTCCCTCTCTTGCACACCGAGGGCACTCTATATACATATGCACACGTGCGCTCTCGCGCGTACACGTTATGTCAGACGAAATTAACCGCAGCGCAGGCGCGCTCGCGGCCCATCTCCTACTTAACAGCCCGCGTGTATATAGTAGCTGCATAGACAACGCGCTATTGTCCCGCGCACGGCGGCCGTCCGGATGCATTATACATATACACATACGCAGATAGATTGGTTCGATGAACCCCTCTCCCTCCCTCTCTCTGTAACCCGCGCGCGCATACACACAATGCACGTGAGACGCTGCACTGCGGGGACACCGCGCAGGCCAATCGATCGCGTCCAAGAGAGCCAGATAGAGAGATGGGGAACGATATAGAGTGGACACAACGCTAACGTCTATATAGGCATATATATATACGGCAACAAGCCTCCCCCCGCCCCCGCAATGTTTACGATGTCATTTACGAGAGCTGGCCAGCAACCGCGCGAGGCTGCTGCAGCGGCTCCGCGGGCAGCAGGGGTCGGAGAGCTAGCTCGTTGGGTCAACAGATGCGGTTGCCGCTCGTGCCGTTATTCACCTGCGTCGCCGCGAGCCCGCCAACGCCGCCAGCGTTGTTCTCCGAGGACGCGGCCACCTCGTACTCAACGCCGCGCATCTTCTCCTCCTGGCAGTGCGGCTTGATGCAGCCGGACGACTGAGCGGCGAGTCGGCGCTCCTTGAACAGGTCCGCTACTCCGAACGCCTATATGTACAGATATAGATATTAAAAGTGTGTAAGTATAATAAGTGGATAATATATATGATTCGCGGCTTTGTTGTCGAAGCAGGCGGTGTATAATATATATCGGTTCGATAAACCGGTAGCGAGAATTGGTACGGATAGAGAGCTTTTATCCGAACGGAGTACATGTATGATAGTGCTTGCGTTCTAAGAAAAAAGCGGCGCGGGCTATAAAAGTAATTATTGTATAGATAGGGTAAT
This sequence comes from Torymus auratus, assembly GCA_900474315.1. Taxonomy (NCBI): domain Eukaryota; kingdom Metazoa; phylum Arthropoda; class Insecta; order Hymenoptera; family Torymidae; genus Torymus; species Torymus auratus. The sequence goes on from UXGD01000820.1 coordinate 36,704, forward strand.
AATTATTGGAACGTGAGCTTTTCTTTTTCTAAAAAAGGAAAAGGAAAAAAAGAATCACATAATATAAGCTTATTTAAGAACAATCAATTTCACAGAATAAAACGAACCCAGCACGTTACTTTACCAAGTAATATACTCGTATACCCAATGAAATAGAAAGTATAGTAGCTGGCCTGCTAGCACGAGCAAAACACGCTCCATGCACCGTCTTATACATAATACACACGCAGTCGCGAAACCAGCCCCCATCAAACGCGGAACGAGTTTCACATAATAGCACTACGCATACTATCCCTCTTTGAAATCAAGCGTAATCGACACGCGCGCGGCGCCGTAAAATCGCCATAGGATAATTGGCGGTACTTATACCGCCGTCACCTTGAAACCTCGAACGCATAATAGTGACGCTCACCATGATAAAAGCGATGGCAGTGCCGATGCTCGAGCCTGCGAGCACGTCGCTCCAGTGGTGCTTGTAGTTGGAGATCCGCGTCATCGCCGTGAACCACGCCATCATGATGCAGAGGAACTGGAGCAGGTGCCGTAGTAGCTTACTTCCCTTCCACGTGAACCGCAGCTGCAGGTAAAGCTGCAATGGGATATAACATTTTTTTTTTTCTTTCTTTTTCGGATCGGAATGTGTTCGAAGTCGTTAGTTATTCAGGGATACCGCTCGCGAGGAATTCCGGGAGGTTTGGAAAGGAGAGAGAAAAGTTTCTTCGCTCGGATTGATTACGCGCCGTTGAGAGAGAGAAAACTGGTTGCCGGTGACGGTAATTGTGCGCGCTGTATATAGTAAATTGTTGCTAAACTTTAGGTCGGAGCTAGACGTTTATAGTCGGGTCAATTTATTATACGCGCGATTGAAAGTTTCAATTTTTTAATGATGAAATCATCTTTAATAACGAATGAATTTCACTTAAAAAGAATATTATTATTTCAACAATAAAAAACAAAATTGAAAAACTTAAAAATCTTTTGAACGTTAATCGAATCATATAAACAGCTGAAAAATTTCTTAGTATATATATATTTATCTCGAACATTAGACGTTATACGCGCCACTCGACACGATATCCTAAATGAATTATTCCAAGCACGCGCGTACTTTGATCATTCCGACATAGAGGTATATATATTCGCGCGCGTACGCATTGTTTACTGTTTACTAAAACTCACCGCCAAGTAGATCATGGTGTACGCCGAGAAGGATGAGTGTCCGGAGGGGAAGGACAGTCTGCAATGAGAAAATAAAACCCAGCGTCACCCACAATGTCACGTGTTATATATTATCTTTACATACACCCAAACAACAAAAAAGACATCGCAGACGTCGCACAAAACATACATCACGGGTCTCTAATACCACGCCATACGATACAAATCTATATAGGGTTAGTCCCCGTCGCACATCACATCTGCACGACGGCGACAAAAAAGCCAAGGTCCAGACTCTGCGCGAACGTTTTCGCGCGTGTCGAGCCGCTCCGGTTTTAAAGGCCATATAGCGTCTACAACCACAGCGCGTGGGTGACTATGTGCGTGTGTCTCTGTAAAAACAAAAACGTACACTTTCTTGCCGATCGTTAGGCTCCGCTGTGGACGTATATATACCTACTACTTTGCTAATACAGCCGCGAGTGAAATTCGATCTGCGAATCGGCCGCCTATATGTGAATAATATGCGTGCCTCGTGGGAAGCGTTTTTGGCTTTACCGAGAACCTCCGTATAGTTGTGGGTGTATATGTAGAAGCATATGGAAACAACTCGGAGGGAAAATTAGAGGATCGAAAAAAAAGTATATAATATAACCATACTTGAAGGGCTTTGAAGTGTTTTTTTTTATGCTGGCTGCCGCAAAGTTGCCACTCGAAAGCTTCTCTTACCCATATTATACATACTATAAAACGCGACCCCGTATAGCAAGTGTTTTTTTTTCTCGCCCGCGCGAGAAAAATGTATATTACACGCGCCGCCGACGACCTTCTTCTTCTTTTATACACCAAGTCTTTTTTGCTCCGTTTCAAAGATACTATACACGCATCATACGCTCCACAATTCGGCGCGAGCCTTTCACTCGGCCGATTAATAATAATTTCCAACGAGGCCTCAGAATTACACGGCCCGTGAATTCATACCTCGCGCGTTTCGAGTGCGTACATACATATAATACACAATTTTAATATAACGCATGCGCAGACACGGCCGATTCAACGCTTTAAATATATAATCCTCCCCAACAGCGAGAGGATCGCCGTCGTATCATCATCATCCGCAATATATATGCTTCAAGGGGGCGCAGACGCTCATTCTCCTTCCGAGAAGCCGCGCGTGCACTTCAGCCGTAAAAATCAAATCCTGATCCCGAAAGGCATAAATGCGAACAAAAAAAGAACAACACGCTAAATCGGCGCCAGACGCTCGCGCCCCGACATAAAACAATTACGCGTAATCTCGAAAGCCTCGGGGCAGAGCCGCGTGCGCTTTTAAAAGAGAGAAAACTTTTCGCCCCTCTCAACGCGCATCATATATAGTAATTCGCCGGTGCGCAGCGGCTTTCAAGTGCAATATATAAAAGGCGCTGCCGCGTGCGTGCATTATATATCTGCGCGTATATGCGCACGAATGAATGAGTCCACTGTCCTTCCCTAAACGCGTCTATATATAGAAACTGTCCTGGGAACGAGGCATCTGTACCACACCGGAGTATACAGCAACAGCATCCTTTACTACTACTACTACTGGAGCGTCTCGTTTAATCTCGAGCGATGGATAAAAGGCAGCGCGACCAATGGGCTATTAGAGGGACAATCGGCTGTGTGATGAAAGGTAGCTCAATGAAAGCCGAGCCGTTTGCTTTGGCCCGAAACGGAATATATATACATATAACACCGCTACGATTATATATGTGCTCGCACGCCCGACTTGTCAACGACGCGCGCTCGCGCGTTTGATATATGCGATCCCCCTGATCTCGCGCCGCGGTTTGTGCGTAATAGATTGTGTGTATGTATATACCGGCGCGTGCAGAATGCTTTTTTTTTCTTTCTTTTGTCTCGCTGTGTATTATATTTCGCTTCGAGGTGCGATTTTCGGCGAGTTTAAAAATATACTTGCATGCGTACTCGGGAATTGAAAAATCGGTATGTCGAGAGTGCAAATTAGCGGCGTTAAAAATGGAATGATGGGTTTATAGTTCTCGAGTGTGTTCACGATATTATACTCGGAAAGAAAGGAACGTGGGCGAAAATAGCCGTATATATAAATTGAGATCGCGATGCTTGCTCGTTGAGTTTACGAAAATAAAAGGCGATTGATCATTGTTAATTGCTCGGCGAGTATATGTTTGTTTTATGTATTTAATTGTATCGTTTATATAAGCAGACGCACGAGTTATACAAATTGATTTTCTAATCCGGGTAATAATAATTTCTTTCGCCGGGAAATATAATAAGAGGATAATAGGTTGCTCATCGATGTTTCACAATGAAAGGTATTATCAGTGTTGACGATTAGTCATAATTGCGAGTGATTACGATAAAAATAGTTAAGAGTTATGACTAAATGTACATATATATATAAATTGTCGTAATAAGGCGGCTGCTGTTACTTTAAATTTCTCAGAACTACGTGGTTACATACAATTTAATTCATTCACCTGTCTCGCACGTGTAAGATAAGAGAGAGTAGGTACAGCGTTGGATAAATCGTGTTCCTCTACTTTTTCTGATGTACAAAACTCACAAGGTTACGCACTTAAAGCACAATTTTGTTTTCTTCGTCCTTATTTCAAAAATAGTTTTACATCATCACTGCATATTATCGGCACACGCATTCCTTTCATTTTCTTTGCGGCCATTACGTAAAGCTCCTCTACGGTGTCCTTTTAACCGACGAGTGGAAATTAAATGAACATCTTGTTTAATTTGATCAGCTATCAGATTGAACATAAATAACTTTATACGCACGATATTGAGAAAAAAAATGTAAAATTTACGTAATCTTAAAGATTGAACGGTATATACATTACATTATTTTTTTTTTTGCTTTTTAATGTATATATTTATGAGATTTAAACGGCAAATTTATACAGTATATATTTTCACATTAATCAACCTTTTGCGCTTGATAATTAACTTCCTAGGTATGCACATTCTTATAGTTATCCTTTCAAACTACATCATCGGTGATATGCATACAAAATGACAAAATTCACAACCCAATCGTCATTCATTCGTCTTCTAAAATACCTCACAAAAACTCTTACCGGCTAATGGCTAATACACGAAACGAAAAATTGCAGCATTTCGTTACATTCATCTATCCAATCTCAACAACAAACCCCACAGAACACTCTCTCACCGCAACGCCATGCATCCACTCCAGTGAGTAATTCCATCCGAAGCTCATTCTCTCTCCCCATCCATTAAAACCGCACCACTCAAGGCTTGTCCAAACAACATAAAAATCCTCCGCCATATTCTTATAATTGCCTCCTCAACAGAGAGCCCCCACCACAAAACAAAAAACAAACGATATATATAATTCGTGTTCTCACCTGAGCTCCTTGAGCAGCTTGGCAGACACGTCCTGATTTTGGCATTTAAAGCTCTCGAAGTATTGGTGCTGGTTCTCCGGCTGGGTGCAGTCGATGCTGGGCTGGCAGAGGGTCATGAAATGCGGCCGGAGCCGGCCGACCGTGTACTTGGCTATGTCAGTCGTCATCACCGTCACTGCCGCGCCGAAACCGAACACTCCGATCTGCGCACATGACAGAGAGAACCGCAATGTTACACATATATATATATACACAGAGAAACGTGTGTGTGGCAGGGTATAGTAGCATAATGTATATAGGGGCTATTGTTCGAGACAATATAAATCGGCCTGCTTATCGATCGCAATATATATGCTGCAGTGCGCCTTTGTCCGCGGACTTTTGACGAGCACCGGGGGAAATGAGCACTGACAAATATATATCGACGATACATTATATATTCAATCGCGATTTCTCTTGGCTCTAATTCCGCGCGCGCTAATGAAATTTTAACGTCCGCTGTATACTCGAGTGATTTAATATACTTAATTGTAGAAGGCGCGTTTCCTACTTTATAGCTATTTCGAGCGCGGTTGATCTATAAAATTCGATAAGAGGCGATAAAAGGGTATATATGTATCATTTCGAATATAATTAGCGACCGTAAACAATACCGTCGACGTATAATGAGTCTAGTCGAGCGTGTTATACATCATGTGTGTAAGCGTTCTATAATGGCGAGAGCTTTATAATAATCGTGCAGCCGGCTAATGTTTGCTTCTATGTAATTCCGTCATATGATCCCTCGTGCAGTGTGCAACCACGTATCGTGTATAATGTATAATAAGCATGTTATTTTGTTCTCTCTTCGTTCTATTATCGGCTGTTAAAACGGAGCTGACGCTAAAAGATCTCTAATATTTTAACGGTAATTAGTATACGTATCAAAGTTATACGGCTCGTTTAAATGTCACGATTTGTCGCGTTTCATATGAGAATGAAAGTTCTTCATATCAAATTACCCGCAAACTACGTATATGCCGGTCTCTACACCAAAGTCACATTATAGATCGTTTAGTGTACATAGATCATGCATAATATAGCCTCTTAATTTTTTCACACAGGCTTTCGTCAGCCTACAAAACGCAATTTCCACCGATAAAAAAATCACGATTCACATTTGTTTTTAAAAAAAAGCCGCTGCAGCAGCCTCTAAACCACCGATAATAGAAAAAAGAAGAGCATCTCGCGCGTTCGTACGTACGGTCTGTCTGTCTGTATTTCGAGGCACGTATATACACACAAAGGGCTGTACATCATACATCGCTATATAGGTATACATGCACTCACCTTCGCGTACGCCAGAGATAGCCAGGGCGGTATGGTGTATCCGAAGAGCGTGAGCGACGACGTCTGGTGCAGCCTCTTGGCGTACCCGTACTCCAGCACTAGCATCTGAGAAAACAAAGCGAAAATAGTATCTCTCTCTACACACCTCCCTCTTAAGCATGCGTATATCCCTGACAATAGGATGTTATAGCCGCACATTTCGATATATATCAGTCGGCATGCGCGTGTATTATAAGGACAAACATTAGGTGCGACGCGATAACGGGAGAGAGAGCGGTCTGCATATCCTAGGGCGACTCTCTCTCACGAGACGCAGAGATAAGAGGGGAAAAAAGTCAACTGTATATAAAGAGAGAAGAGCACCTGCAATAAAACCAGATGGAGAAGCCAAAGGTTGAAGACCTTCGAGGAGGAAGACGAGAGTAGAGGTATATGTATTATAGTTCAACGGCTCTCGCACGTCTATAATCATTAAAAATTCAATGTAAATTTATGCGCGTACACGTTAGCTCGCGCGAGACAGCGATATGTCTATGCGAGAGTATAGTGCGTAAATGCGGAGACGACGTAGATTTGTGGGTTATTGATAATTCGCTGAAAAATCGAGGATTTGAGAGATGACGTGAGAATCCCGCAATAAATTAGCATGCCAATGCGACGATAAAATTAGGAACCCATTAGCACGCGAGATTGTGACACGAAATTCGTATATAAAGGTGCTTGGAGTAGCAATATTCGCGCGTTTTATGTTGTTGTACGTGATATTATATTATCAGTGCACCGATCAGGTATACAGCTATTAATATTTTAACTCGAGTATGTATATAACCACTGCTGATTTACGTATAGCCGTGCACTCTCTTATAATAAATGCGTTCAATAATGAATAGCCGTAAGTAATTTACATTTAAACAGGGTACATTAATCATTTGTTTTTAAGTCTTAATCAACTGCGCACGCGCATGTACATTATAATATGCCTGCGTAACAAGACTCTCTCGAGGTTCCCGAGAAAATTGAATTTCTCCTTCCGCCAATTAAACTGCGCGCCTTACCTATTCATATATATACCGAGCTGTGGGTTTTTTCTTTCCCTCCCCACCCTGCTTCTCTCTTTCTTTTACTTCGAATCGGTCAACCTCGGTCAATTCCATTCAAAAACATGAGGCGCGACGCGCAGAGAAAGCCCGCGTTTTGAGCCTAAAAAGTAGGTTAATGTTTATGCGGGCTCGTATAATTATTGTTCCAGTTTTACGTTCTTTATACACTTTACAGCTATTATTTATTGATGTATATAGCCGAGTAAATATTTAACGAATCGGTAATAAATGTTCAATTAGAATCCACATAATGTGTATGATATATTGGTTATGGAGAAATATACGATTCGGATTGAAACTATATACTTTATTAACAACAGGAATGCTACTTAACATTTACATTGAAATTGTTCGCCACTTTATGCGGAGAATATATCGTTATTTACGATCGAATTAAATTACGATAAATAATAATAATATTGATTATCAAAACGTGCACGAAAATGTCGTGTATAATATACGAAATAATAATTTACAAGTAAAAAACCAATGAAAAATAAACTTTCGAAAGCGCGTATATTTCACAATAGTAATAATAAAAGAGTCTTTCTTAAAGTAGACCTCGCGTTTCTAGAGCCCAACGACTTGAATTCCCCCCGTCTAAATGACTTTACCTTGGCCATAGCGCTCGCGCAGTTCTCATATATATAGCAAAGTGACTAGTCGCGTATTTTTAGCTTGATAATCAGTCGTAAATATATATCTATATATTATATAATTCGCGATAAGGAAATACACACGGGTTGTCTATATTCTATGCCGTTAAAAAGTATATAGCAGGAAGTAAAATACTAGGCAAATTCATAGATATACAAATTTATACTATAAGGAAAAAAAAGTAGTAACAAAATTGCGAACCGTGAGAACTTCCTACATAACAACAATTAAAAATCCATATTCTCGCTGCGAGAACTCATCCCATCTGTTATCTTAACCGATATACAGAGTAATTTATAAGTACTTATAAAGTTTAACCGTATATACATATATTATCTTTACAAGTTATATGTATTCGAACCGGGTACTTACAAATTGTAGTGATAACATTATCACTACAGAAGAATTGAAATTCAAAGCGTCAATTACTTCATACATATAGGATCTATATGTGACTCATATCATTCTTTGATTAAAAAAAAAAACATTCATTATTATTACCGTTCCTCGAGCGAATTATATTTGTTTCGTCAACTGTACCGCGTATACATAACGCGTCATTAAAACATTTTTCCTCAATAAAAAGAAACAAAAAAAAAAAACGTTTTTCTTTCAACTCCCCTACGGCAATTATATACCCCCACATATAGACAACAACCCAAACGTATAAAAACTCTTTATCATACCCACGGGATCACAATGAAAATCAAACCCCTCCCCGTAACATACCAGCAATTACAGATACCTTTTCCTTTCCTTTCTTATAAACATTACAAACCAGTTCAAACAACAGTCACGTTATCTGCGCACTCTGGCGTCGCGTGCGCGTGCTATTAATTCAGGCGCTCGCAATTAAAACCTCCTATAGCCGCCCACGCAACGACGCGCCAGGCAGGTAAGGTATGAGGCGAAAAAATAGATATCGCGTGTGTGTGTATATATGACTCACCGTGCAAATCGGCAGGAAGAGGCCGATGACGTAGAGCATGGGGCTGGTGACGGTAGAGTCGCGGAACGGGTGCATGAGCGACTCGTCGTTGCAGTAGAAACCCCGCTCGAACGGCTTGCCGAACAGGTAGAACATCAGGACTGTCATGCCAACTGTAACAATAATAATAATGTAACACACGTTCACAATTCAAGGTATTTTAATATTATATCAAGCGAGTTTTTAGTTTATTAATTTTCATTG
>UXGD01000821.1:0-45471 GCA_900474315.1 Torymus auratus
AGAGCCAAAATGAAAATATACGAAATTTTATGATTTTATTTTTAAAAATGATAAAAAATAGTCCAAAAAATACGAATCTGGGTCTACCTCAATTTTTTTCAAAAGTGGACTTAGCCACTTTTGTTATGAGAGGCTTTAATTAATTATGACATTAATAATAAAAAGTTTTTATTGAAAACTAAAAAAATTAAAACTGACAAAATTTAAAAATATTTAAAAAAAAAATTAATTACAGGTCAATGATTGGTATGATTTGAAAAAGGAAGGTGATTTACCATGTTCAAGTATATCTCCAAATGCTACAGTAAAGAGTACACAAGTACAAAATTGCAGAATTGATGAAAATGCAATGATCAGTGAGAAAACTTCCATTAAACAAAGTTATATTAGTAGTAATGTAATAGTTGAACCAAAAACAAGAATATCAAAAAGTGTTATTATGAACAATGTAACAATTAAACAAAAGTAAGATTTGACTTTTTTTACTTAAGTATTTTTATGAATACAATTTATATAAAACTTAAATACTAAATATATGACTTTTTATTATAGATGCGTTATTGAGAATTGTATTATTTCAAATGGGTGTGTTATTGAAGAGGAAACGGAACTAAAAGATTGTTTGGTTGGAGCACAACATGTTGTACCATCAGGAAGTAGTCACTCCCGTGAAGTTATAACTGATGTTGATAGGTTAATGGAAATTTAGTGTAAAAATATTTTAAATAAAATTTTAATAAAATCAGAAAATAATTGATTTTTGGACATTTTTATTTGATAAACTATATTTTAGTGGATTTTTATTTTAAAAAATTAGAAAAGAGAATTATATTTTATAATAAATAAATTTATTATTTATTTTCTTGTTATTTCAAAATATTAATTTAAATTTCTGCATTCTATTTCATTTTAAATTTTCCCTGCGGTAAAGTTTGTTCTAACCTAACCTTTAGTTTGGCATCCGGTTCGGCGGTTCCCTATTCACTGCTTCTCTCCGTCGCCGTCCCCTTCGTCTCTTTTCCAAGTGCTCTTCGTGCAAGATGGTGAGAACAAATTTCTGCTAAGAAAATCTAATTATTCCATTGGAATCGTAACTATGCTAAATAAATAAATACTGTTGGGTGATATAAAAGAATTTACAGAATCTTATTTTTCATATATTTCTTACCTTAATAATGTTTTTTTGCGGAATAATAAGTTGAAAGTGTAGAGAGGTTAGGGGCCGAGCGGTGTTTATGTGGTCTCACATTGTTAATTACTAAAAAGATATGTTGATATCACTTCGACGTCTAAAGAATAGTTTTTTACTTTTACCATAGTTAGCTATACAATAAAAATCATCTTTAGCAGATAAAATTTCTTAATTTTTTAGATTTTAATTGAAATTCTATACTGACAGTTTTTATTTTATTTGGTGTACAACAAAGTGCATAAGTGTTGACAGTGCAGTGATTACTAAAACGATAATTATCTTTTAATTTACAGACGAAGGGTACATCAAGCTTTGGTAAGCGGCGCAATAAGACACATACGCTGTGCAGGCGATGTGGTCGTAGCTCATACCATATCCAGAAGTCACAATGTGCGCAATGTGGTTACCCTGCAAAGAAGATGCGCTCTTGTAAGTAGCTTTTCACATTAGTTTTTAAAAACTACCTATGTTATGTACTACATTTAAATGCAATGCTTTTCACTAACCAATGTACCTTACATATAGAGTGCATTATAGATATATGACATCTATTTTAAGTGTTTATAATATTTTACTTGATATCAAATGAGTTATTTCATATTATGTGTTATGTATTATCAATGAATATATAATAGTACCGTAATAGTGAAATATCAATTGTTGATTTAATAATGAGCTTAAGAATTGTTTTTCTAAATATTTTTATTTTTATCAACATCTAAGAATATATCTAAAAACAAAAAGCTTATAAAAATTTATTGTAATACAATTTCATCTTATTTTTTTTCCCTTAATCATTTTAGTACTAGTTATATATGTTAACAAGGATTTCGAATTTTTCATTAGAATATTGTTTTTAAAATAAAGTTTGCACAAGAATATAATAATGTTTTATTATAGTAATATGAAGTTTTGTTATCAATAGTAATATAATCTACATAATTTGTTTTTTCAATTAGTTTAATAAACAATTATAAAGAATGAAATGTTAGAAATTTCAAATTTATTATTATATATAATGTTCTACAGACAACTGGTCCATTAAGGCTAAGAGGAGGAAGACCACTGGCACTGGTCGCATGCGTACCCTGAAGATTGTGCGTCGCCGATTCAGGTAATTTTTAAACATATCTGTACTTTTGAAACATAAAATTGAAGAAAGAAAAAAATTCAATGTTTTTAAATATAACATAAATTATTTTGTCATAAAATAACAATATATTATTGCTTATACACGAGATGAAATCATTTTATTAACAAATTACTTGTCTACTGTACCATATACTTAATAAGTAGGTATAGAAAGACTTATGTTTTAATTAACACAATATTTTCATCATTTGGTATGGAAAAATAGAAAAACACCGAATTTTTGTCTCAATAGATTTGTATTTATAAATTATGAATGCTTTGCATTTTTATTATCTTTAAAATGTTCTCATTTTTGAGTTAATGTAATTTTTTCAATTAATTATTTTATTTGCTTAAAATACCTATATAAATAAAAAATAATAGTCATTTTTAATTTGTGTAATATCCAAAAAAAAATTATTTCGAAAATCAAATACTTGAAATATTTTTTTTTTTTCTTTTTTAGGAACGGATTCAGGGAGGGACTCCCCAAGCCCAAGGCTGTTGCCGCTAAATAAATGTAATGGATCTTTGACGTATCTTAAGATTTATTATAAATTATAAAAAATAAAAATCTAAGGTTTTTGAAAAAAAAATCGAAATCAAATGTGCATTTATTTAATATCTGGTGTCATTATCCTTTCTAACCTTGACTGTAGTTGATTTGTTTTATTTTGTAGTGTGTAATCGCTCGAAACTGGCATCATGTCAAAGCGGCGTAATTTTCTATAAAGCTCGTTAAATACAGACGCTTGAGTCTTCTATATATTAAAGTATATCTGCGCAGTTTACACGATTGCAACGATAATGTTTAGTCATCTTACAAAAAATGGAAAAAATCTGGGTTTTAATTAAAATATACATTCAAATTTAATACTTAACAAATTTCTTTCGCTTTTGTATTTGAATGTAATCCTTTTTAAAAGACTGATAAATACTATAGGGCTTTATTGCTAAGCAAAAAATATGATTGAAAGATCGATCGCTGATAATGTCCTCTTTGCGCGTTTGAACTTAGAGGGCCAGTTAAAAAAAAAACAATATGATTTAGATTAAAATAACTGAGCATTGATGTTATAAATTTATGAGCATTGATAATATAAAATAATTTTTTATGAATTTTATTGCATTTAAATTTAATTTTGTATTTATAGGTATGTATATTATTGTATTTTAAGGTGGCTCCACCGCGTGAATTGGAATGATTAATAACATTTTTTTACAATTGTTTGTTCACATAGTATAATGTAAAAAACGATATCACATAATAATATGATTCATAGGCACAAAAAAAAAATTTTCAACGAAATTTCAATATTTCAAAAGCAGATATCGACAATTAAAAAAAAGTTTCATTATTAATGATAATCTTTTTTGTTTTTGATCCTATTCAAAATGGGAGGGGCTCATTTTGTTCCTTGTACAATTTCATAGGGAGCTTATGCCAAGATACACCTATTCCAATTGTTTATAAATTCGTGTATTCTTAGTTGGGTAAGGATTCTGACGGTCCTGCTGTCCAAATGGCGGGTAGGTCAATGGTGGCAAAATGATATAACCCAAGAATTAACTGTCGACGTTTCCAGTTATTATTTTAACTCCTTTACAAGATAAAAATCTAGGTAGTCGCCTAGTGTTACATAGGTGGTCGCGTCAGTACCACCAGTCAATTGACTGGTAGGAAAAGCGGATTAAATTACTTATTGGTGCAGGTAGTAAACTGCAGAGAAACGAAAGTCAATCAGAACTCTACCGAAGATTAACCAAATTTATTTTAAATGCAATATTTTACAGGTTTTGTTTTTAAAAATTAAACATTTTTATATCAATCAAGTTTCTTTTAATGTAAAATCATGAATATTTATACATATTCATATTTTGCAATGTTAAAAAGCAATAATACTTTATAACGGGAAAATTTCAAAACCTTCTAAAAAACGTATATTGAAAAGAATTGGAATCGATTAAAATTCAATCGATTTTGAGACTAATTCTTGATACCAATTTCCAGAATTCAATTCCATTGCTTTCGATTAAAATTTACAGAAATCGATTAAATACGATTCAAACATAAATTTTAGTGATTTGGTTTGATCGTTTTGAATCAATTTCTATCAATTTTAATCGAAAGCAATCGAAATTAATTCTGAAAATTAGTATCAAGAATTAGTCTCAAAATCGATTGAATTTTAATCGATTCCAATTCTTTTCAATCTACTTTTTTTAGCAATATAACCATTCGGATAAAATGTGCTATGAAATGGCAATTTACTCGAGTATAAGCATTAGCAAGTGAGGAATACGTCGCTACTCTGGTATAAACAATATATAAAAACCGAAAGAGATAAATGAACGAAATTTAATGGATTAGAGCGAAGTCTATTGTAAATTGTGCAATTAATGCAGATAGCAACGTGTAAATAAATAATCGTGTACTAACAAAAAGTAATCTAAAGAGCATTTCTTTACTGATAGATAATACGAATCCTCATTGTTTGTTGACTTCTTCCTCGTAAACTTCTTTTCATTCTTTCGTAATATAAGTAAATTTTTGACTTCACAAGTTCGAAATAAGGAAATTCCAATTTATGCATGTATTTATGAAAAATTCTAAAAAAATAATTGATCGACACGCACGAAATCGATAAAACGCACATGTATAGAGACTTTTATTACACTTATGTGAAATAAAGATATTAACTATAACGAAATATATAATTAATTTTATTTTCGACTCCACTATTACAATGGCCACTTTATTGTCCTGAAAAGCGGGATAAAAATAGCAATTAATTCCCGCGAAAAGTAATGTTTGAATTTCTCTGTTTTTCTCTCTTATTTTACGTGCTTTATTTTTTTGTTTTGTCCTACTTTTTAAGTCAACAAAGTAGTCACAGTTGACTCGGAAATAAAGTACTAAGTACCTGCAATACGAGAGTAAAGTCGATTATTTCCGTCAGTGTACTATATTAAAAGTTTAATTATTTGTAAAACAAATAATCAATTGTTCTGCTATCTCTTTAGTAGTTTTCAAAGAAGATAAGAAAACCTTAATAATAAAAATATAGACTCGAATGTTTTAACTCGAGTAAGTAATAATTTTATTCTACAGCTCGTTTTCGAGACAAAGAACTTGAATATAAAACATAATTTAAACGCAATGTATTTATGGTAATAACAAAATCTATAAGACAATTAACTTAGTATTTTAAAACAAATACATCGTAATTAATGCTACACTGGCGATACTGATTATATAACTATTCATTATAGTCTACTGAGATGTAGTTTGCCACTAATGTAAAAAGAAATAACAATAATAATGTTGGATGAAACATTTTCAAAATGAGCTGCTAGAGCGATCGGCAATATTTTACTATTGCGTATACGTAATATATACGTGGATATTCGTAAATTAAATTTACGTCCCGCGCACATGCAGTCACTACCCGAGCGCATGCACAGCTTCCTGTATTTACCTCTCCCACTACCACAACTTATTGGCACTCCCGAATTTCGCAGCGGTGCAACTATTAAAAACCCGCTGGGCAAAAGACTTTTTTCCCAGTCGTCGACCGCGGCTCGCTCGCGGCGCCGCGATCTCTTCGGCGCGCGATTATACTCGCGCGTCGTCGGGGCTATTTAAACGCGCCTGACAGCTCGGATCGTCACCAGACGCAGCTTAACAGCGAGCCACCGAAGACATATCGCGTCAGCGCGCGCGCGTGTGTGTGCTATAAGCTTCACCGCTTGCTACAGGCACAAGACGTGCTTCTATCTATATATTATATAGATCTCCTCCGCTGCCGTCGATCGCCCGATAGCGTGTGATCGGCTGCGGTAGAGCACCGGATAGGTGAAGGGCAGCTTCTGTACCCACGGGAGACTTCCCTACGTGCCCACACCCAATACCGCAGGCAGCGGCGAGTTATGCCTCTTGAGACCTGGCCGACTTTCCGTCTCCACAAGCGCCAGAGGATCAAGAAGCTGATTAACCCCAGCCAGGGAGGGTAAACAACCACCGGCTCTAAGGGTTTCCCGCAAAGAAACAACTGGTGTACAACTAATATTTATATACTGCTATACTCTCCTTCTGGAACGAGGAAGAGGCACTTACGTGAGATATTCCTGACGCTTCCGCGCCGAGTTCATTTCGGAGTTTCGGAGGTCAAGGGACATATTTCCTTCGTGAAGTGGAAGAGCTTTCATTCGAGCTTGGAACAACAACAGCCAAAGGGAATGGGCGTCTTTAGCAAAATGTTCGGTGAGTCAAAAGAAGCCTTATGATGTATACCTAATATATAACTATATTATATAGTTAACTAATTCCAGAGCCATTTTAAAAGATCAATATAATTAGGCAATAATTTTCTTATTTTTTTTAGACTAAGAATTTTTGGAGTATACATAATATTTTGCCCTAATTTTAATAATATATTTTTATTTTATTTCGCAAAAAATTAAAAAACAAAAACACACTTTATAAAAAACACACAGGTAGAGCGCAATAATCTACATTCCATTGGAGTTTCTAACAACTAAAATTAAATTTGGCACGTTTAAAGGCGAACGATATACGTAAAACTTATATACGTACATAACCGAACGAATACGTCACTAAAATGAATGGTCTAGAACACGTTATTTCCTAATCTTTAAAAATTAATTTTGAAACGTATTATTATTATTATTATGATTTTTTTTATCGGTAATCTTAAACGAATTATGAAGTTTTATGGGAATATCGGAACAATATATTACAGATTGCGATATTGAAGTATTCGTTGATTAAATTTATTTCTGAGTTTTTTTAAATTATCATTTATCATCTCCCGTTCGTAACGCATTAAAAACAGTTAATGACAACTATAAATAACAAAAGTCAAAAATGGAAAGATAACCGAAAATATACGAAAATGTCGCAGTATAAGCTCATAAGTACATTCTCTTGTATATAAACTTGTATTCACAGCTGTAATAATGAAAAGTAGCAAATTTTTTATAATGTATTATCTTGCAATATTATTATTATTATTACCGTAATTATTATTCATTACACTTGAATACTAACAAGTTTTATATTACAATATTAATCATATAAAAACATAAGTTATGTATGTATTTTTATGTAAAGATATTGAACCTTAATTGGTTCTTTTTTTCCGTAATCATATTCGACGAAACTACATAAAAAAGCAACCCATATATTGGTTCCACAGAAAATTGTAGTAATAAATTATATAATATATTAAAAAAAAAACAAAACAAAAAAATATATACAATACTTCTATAAACAAATGAAAAAGATGTTAAAATACTTCAAATAATTCATAAATCACATTTTTAAAATTTTCAATGTCAGTTCGCAAAGTATATAGTTAATTAGGGTTCATTTGACAGACATATATAAAAAATTATCATTATATTTCGTGAAAATATTTGTAAAATGAATATTTGCAATGAATGAAATATTTTGCTGGGAAAACGTTTTTATGACATATAATATCCATTGTATGATAAAATGTGTATAAATATTTTCTTGAAATAATTTAAGGTAATTTCATTGGTAAGAAAGCGTAATGATAAAACGATACGCTACTTGTTTGTTTTGTTGTGTACACCTTTTGTTTAAACAAGTAGAAACAGGGAATTCTTATAATTGATACAAATTAAAACAATTTTGATAATAACGGAAAGCATTTTTGCGATCAATATGCGAAACCAATTAAAATTGATAACATCTATATATCCGATTATATATTCGACATAAATATTAAGATTGATCAGAATAGTTTTTTGTTATATCTTACATTATTTCAAAATTATTGAAATAACTGATCAAAATTTTCTGTTTTGATAATCGTAACAAATACGGAAACATGAAATTCTTTATTTCGTGATGGAAATTAGCTTCAATGTATTTTAATCTAAAATCTCTAATATTTCGAACCCTCATTCAAACAATGTGCTGCAGAACTTCTTTATTCTTAATTATGTTATTCTATTTATCTATTTATAAGCACGGATACACAATATAAATAGCATTTGGAACAATGGCTCTTTTATTTTTCCAATTGATGTAATTTGTTTATACGATTATAATTCTATTTTCATTTATTCGATTACTGAAAATGGTGTTTTGAAATATATATACAAAGTATTTACCAGCAGGAATTCCATTAAAATGTTAAACAATAAGAAAATTTCGTCTCACTGATAAGAGTAATATTCTACTTTCGTATTTTATCTTCTATTTGCAAATATTCTAAACAATGGCTACATGCACTATCAAATCTGATATCTGATCAAATCTATATTTACTGCAGTTGATTAAGTATAGTTAATATCAATACTTTCTACCGTACGACTCAGAGATGAGTAAAAATGCTCGTTTTGATTTGCACACAGGCAAGTACCTGCTGCTGACGAACACGGTGAGCTGCGGCCTGATGATGGCCGCAGGTGACATGATGCAGCAGCACAGCGACTTTTTGAAAAAACATATGACAAAAAGCATCGACAACAAAGCGATAACGACCGAAACGAGCAGCCCCGTCTTGAGGGAAGAGGCCACTTTTTCCAAAGCCATCGCGTTGCTCGACGACGAGCTGGCCGAATTGCAAGACGTCGTGCAAATAGTGTCGAAGAGCGAGGTGGACACGGACAAAGAGGGCTTAGATTACGTGCGGATTCGTAACATGACGGCAGTGGGTCTACTCCAGGGCCCGTTCCATCATTACTTCTACGCGGCGCTGGAAAAGTACTTGCCAGGCCGTGCCACCAGCGCTATTTTCAAGAAGACCGTCATCGATCAGACCATCGCCAGTCCCACCTGCCTCGGCATTTTCTTCTTCGGGCTGGGTGTGATGGAGCACAAGAACCTGCAGGACATCAACGGCGAAGTCAGACTGAAGCTCTTCGATACCTGGAAGGTAGAGTGATGTAAAAATTTCTTACGAACGCATTATTGCGTGAATAATTGACGGGAGTGAGAAATTATTTAACGATTATATCAGAGTCCATAGATGTGTATAACGCGCTCTTATCAAGCACGTGCAGCTTAGATACAGATGATTTTTATTGTAATGGCGGAGTTCATTGCATAGCGCAAACACTCTAACGCTTTAAAAAGTGCTTGAGTCACAAAGTTTGTAAACATTGTATACTAGAAAAGTAGCTTTGATGTAGGTATGTTTGCTCTGAATATAATGTCAACCTAGCTATAGCAGTTATGTTTGGCAAACCTTTGTGGAAAAATTTCACGTTTTGAACAGTCCATTTACGAAATCGTATTTTTTTCAATAAAATTCTAACTTTATAATATATTTGATTTAGCAATTAACTGATATACAGTTTAATATAAAATAATTTAGATTATGTAAAATTTACATTTATTTTTTATATTTAAATAACCGTATAACACATTTTGATTTACAGGTGGATTGTATGTTTTGGCCCCCTACACAATTCATTAATTTTCTTCTTGTGCCAGTACGATATCGCGTCATGTACATCAACTTCATGACGATGATCTACGACGTATTCTTGTCTTATATGAAATACGTAAGTTTCTTTCAATCAACGAAACAGTCATTGCCAAAAATCTTGCTTATTATTGAGCTAACAATAAATGTTACTGTTATTAATATACTTTGCACCTCCCAAATTGATTACTCTTGACCTAAAACAAAAATATTTTTCCTAAAATGCCAATTCATTGCCGTGTTTCAGGAGGCAGAATTCGAGTGATGGGAATTCCCATAAACATCATGCATCGGAAATAAACCAAACTCGCGGAGAGGACCGCGCGGCGCCTACAATCGCCGCGCGTGAATCTCCCGAGGCGACGATCGTTTGTTCCTGTACGAAGAGCTATACGTACAATAGTCGCTCGGACGAGCGATCGTCTTTGAGTACATCCTTATCGGAAAAGTCTGGAAGGCAATCAAGCCAATGGAAGGTTACTCTCGCAGGTCGTTGGAGGATTTTCAGAAGTCCGGCCGAGAACGACATACCTGTAGAGGAAGGTGGAAAAATCACGTCAGCAAACAAAGTAACGCCTCGTCGCGTCTGTGTGCAAACATGAAAAATCTTTATATTGTGTATATTTATCAAAGGAGCAATAAAAATATACATTTTTTTTCTAAACCAGTCGTCGCTTTCTATCTCGCATACACCCACTCGTACCTCTCGAACCTTTCCAGTCTGTTTTTATTTGTCAAAGATTATAGGCTTTGCGATAGTAGACAATGGCATCACGTTTATGACTGTGTTTTTGTTTTTATGTAGAATTCTTCCACACAATTGGATACATTGTGTTGAAATTTCAAAAAATGCACAAATGTCAACTCATTAATCTTTTCTGTCTGGTATTTCTTTCCTTTTATGTGGTTTTTCGAGTAAAGATAAGAATGCTAATAGATTTTGGATGTTGAAGAAATATACGTCCACTGCGATCTAATTTGATTGAATATTTATAAACGAAAAGATATTTTGACATGATTTTTATTTTTATCAAGAGCATAATATGCAATCAATCGTCATCATTTCTTACAAATTACTAGGTTTTTCTTAACTTTTTTTTTGTTTTTATCTGATATCGAACTTTACTTTATGTATAAATTTGAGTTTGAAAATGATTTTGAATTACACAATAAATTTTAATCGGTGCATTGCTTATAAATGATAAATACTTGTTTTTTATGATAAAATAATTTTTGCGAAAAACCGTATCGCTTTTGCTTACAGTGTTATTTTCTTTGACATTGAATTGTAAATATTTCTAGAGCTTTCAAGTTTACATGATAAGGCAAGTATTTGATAAAGAACAACAAACGAAAGTGCGATTGGCCTTTTGTTTTAACGACCTAAAATTGTGAATGCTATAAGTAATCGGCATGAAAAATTTTTCAAATTCGGATCAAAATATCGGTGCAGATATATTATCTTTAATTAGGTATGTTCACTGGTATCCTAAAGGAACAAATATATCGGTAACGCATTTTCCTAAAAATATAGAAGCTAGACGGTTTATTGGAAAGAATAGGAGAAGGGTTCTTTTTATATCGGAGCAAAATTAAGTTTGGATATATAGCTGTGTTATGACACTGTCTAATCCAGAGTCAAATGTTAGCGGAATTTTTATTTTTACGGATAACAGGTATTTATGTATTTTTCCCTCATTCTGTCATAGTACCTTCTGCAGACGAAGAAAAAAGTATAACACGTGTTGAACGTGTAATGACGATAGTGATGATAAATTCATTTGCTATTAACGTATGTCCAAACGTAAATAAAGGAATAAGTTAATGTGGGTAAAATCTTTCTATTGCAAATTACTGTCTCTTGTCAGATTTGACGAATTAATTATTATTGAACCGTGTATCGAAATATGAAAGAAAGGAAAGTATTATATTAGAAACTACAAAATCGTCCCCATAACGTTTTCCTTTATCTCGCACAAATATAGATGTAATCACGTATTCTAGTAGCTTCTAATCAATCAGCATCTTTGTAAAAAGGAGGCGCGGCGACAACATCGCGCACTGTATTTCGCACGTGCGCCGCGCATAAAGAGCACGCGATTCCCTTATCCGACTCGTGTGTTTGACGATCGGCGACAGGCCTACTTATAAAATTCCCAGCGCCGTAATGCCAGTCGGACGCCAGAGCGCAAACAACACATCATGGATTTCGTCGGCGCATAAAGTACACGTAAATATAAACAACGCGCGCGAGCGCGTGTTATCAGTACCTGTGTGCTCGACGATTAAAATTGCACCTATATAGGATATGGATGCGCTCGGGGCTTTTGTGCTGGCGCCTATTAGGGATTACAAACGCGCGCGCGAGGAATGCGATCACCTTGACGGATAGAAAATTCGGATGACGCATCTTAGTAGCGGGTATTACCTATATACAAGTAATATAATAATGACTTGGTAGATAACGTGCGGTGCGTTTTTGACCGATATTGTCTGTCGGAAGTTTATACGCGTTGGGTGCAGGAAGCACGCGTGTATCGGTGGAAATAGATTTTTCACATACAGCTTTGTTTTGCTCGTTTTCGGGTGGGCGAAGAAAGATTTTTCTTTTTTTAGCAGCTGGGCAGCCGGTGGTTGACGCGTGGCGCAGACTTCCGCAATGATTACTATATAGTATATAAAACGTCAGAGCTGTTGGCATATAGTGGAAAAAAATAAAAATAAAGTGTATATACATATAGATTCTTTTTGGTCACTTTATTGAAATAATCATGTATATAACAACACTCGTTTCATTTAGATTAGTTTTAATTAAAGACTTTAATTTTTTATCTGTTTTCTCAATAGAAAAATAAAAAATTAAACATTATTGTTGATGACAATATGATTTACAAGTGCCTAAAAAAATATCTTCAGATCTATCTCTATAGCCAAAAAGCTTTCAAAGACTCGTGCAACATATGAAACTGTGTTCATAAAAAAAGAATTATAAGTATAATAACTTCTTTTTATAAATATTAGTTTTACCTCTTTTCAGGCAATAAAGTAACCATGGAAAAGTTATTATGGCAGGGATGGGAATAAAATAATTAATAATAATATGTTTACTGCAGTATAGATTTACGTTGTGTATAATACGAAATATAAATTTTACTTTTTAACCGAATCTATATTTAAGAAAATCTGGAAGTCGGCTGATCTTATTATGGAGGTAAAAATATTTGTTCATGATCTGACGCATCATTGTATTCTTCCATACATCGTTCTCATAATTGATATTTAAAAAATACAGCAAAATTCTTAATAGGACGCGAAGTTTGCAATCAACAAACAAATAAAGCTTCGTGCTATTATAATCAGCGTAAAATGCGTTACTCATCTGAAGAAAGCGCACAGACAAATTTAATCTCGAAATCTTAACAATAAATGCGTATGCCTTTAACACATTTTTCATTAGGAAAATGTTGAACAAATAATATAATAAAATATTTTTAAAAATATTAATAATTAATTCTTCAGTATGACTTTTATTATATTCTTATCAGTTTAATTTTGAATGATTGTATTATTTGGGAAATTCCTAATAATATAAATATGTTTACGAAATCGTAAAATGTGACTTCGCTCTATCTATATATGTATGTACCATATGAAGAAGAACTACCACAATATAATTCTGTTATAGAAAGAGTGTCATATATTTGAGTTACAAACTGTTTTTTATGTGGCTACTCGTTTGCTTGAAACTTCAAGAACGTTTGAGAGTTCTCCCAAGGTGAAGGCACAATACCGATTGGACACTGTTTTTGGAAGGTGACATTGACTTGACGACTCAATTCAATAAATTATCTGATTTAATTAGGAAATTTGGATATTACTCTATATGTATAATTATTGCAAGAAATAAATATCTATCACTTTCGTACTCTTTACCTATGATCAAATTTAGAAGCCAACGTAAAATTTCGTTCTAATGCCATTTTCAGACGATTTGAAGTATTGATTTGAAACTTTGCAGGATCGTAAAGAATTGTCATCACCCTTCTTTTTTCTAAATTAAAATCAAAGACGTGATTAATATTCGCTATTAGAGTGCTTCAAATGTAGCGTATAATTAATTATGAGGTTGCGAAAAATCCCGCTTACAATTTTGGGTATATTTATGACTGGAAAAAGTTACACTGTATTTCTTAGTGTATTTTAATCTCAATTTTGTCTGTATGACACTATTCTGAAATATTCCTACGACAAAGTAAAATAATTTCATTAGTGATGTCCTCAGTGGCACTTTATAGTACTAAAAATTTCCTATACGAAACCCATTTTCATTTGTCTTTCTCAAATCCTAAATACATCATGAAATTTTAAACGATTATCGGAATAACGATTTTACGATGATAGACATTCACTATAACTGCCTAAATCGGTCAAAACTTTTTTTTTCAACTGATAAAACAAAATTGAGATTAATATTTGATTCCTATTCAGCCTATATTAAGTTCACAGAACGCCTTATAAGCGATTTTCACGCCAAGAAGGGTTTAATGGTTTAGACTGGAAGAATTATTATAACTATAAGTGTTGGTCGTGTGTCTGTATATGATGTCAGGTATAAGAGATACAACTTTTAATTTATAATAATTTCAAATTTAAATAAAATTAATGAGAAATATAGTGCATATAATGATTTTCTTGAAAGTGTTTTACAGAATGGTTGTAAACTGTGTCTTTGGAGTACTACTTATGTAACATGAAATTCCTATTTTCGACAAATGTACCACTCCGAAGTGGAGCGAAATTTGTTGGTGGTATGTACAAATTCCTTTCTCCAGATTGGAATATAACTGACAAATTTAAAACTACTTCGACATTGACAAAAATTTTTTTTCCCGAAGTAAACAAAGTAATGTCGCCTCATTATATTATTCATGCTTATATTTCACCCATGTATAATACCGATGTTTTAACGATGGTTCATATATTGCTTATAGATCGTTAATCCTTTATGCTATATATGAAAGAAAAAAGATAAATGATAAATTATATTATGGAGAAGAAGAAATGAAAGAAAGCTCCAGTCTAAATATATTTGAATGTTTTATTTCTTTCGAAACGTTTTTATGTTTGAACCAGTTCAAAATTGTGGAGCATTTTTTCGCTCCAATTCACAAATAGTTAAGATATACCTATATCGTTATAACTATTAACGTTTATTAAGGTAGTTTAAGTTTTGTATTTGTATTTGATAAAAAAAATCTGTTATTATATAAAAGAGATATATTATAACAAGGAACGCGAGAGCGCTCCAAAAGCAATATTCTTGTTTACTTTCTAATTTTTATTCAAATCCTGTCGATACCTGTTTACATGTTTACATTTGCTATGTAACCAATTTCTTTAATATTTCTTTTCTTCAGAGCATACGGTAAGTAAAAGTTTTCGTATTTAATGATTGCAAATTTGACAGTTCCAAATTCCAGTTGAGACAGGCAATTACCAATTAACATAATTAATAATTAATAATTAAATTTTAAGATAAAATGATGGCAATAATTAACACAATATTATTTATAATAAATGACATTTCATAACTAGATGAAGTCATATCATTATTACATACTAAGTTGCTGACATAATTTTTTTTCATAAATCGCGCGTAATCATGTAGATGTCTCTGATGATTCGAAATCTAGAGTAAATCACAATGAAAACCCGTCGCTAACATTACTAATATCTGATTGGTGCATTTCTAGGTATCTCGCAACAGTAACGAAAGTCCGCGTGCCAAAGTGAAGCAGATAATTCACACCCGCCAATGGCACCGCGCTGTCCCAACTCTCGACCTGGAAAAACCGTTTCTCAGCGGCACTCCATGCAAAAAGCGCATGCGCGGGCGAGCGCGCGAGTGGGGGCGGAAAATCGCTTTATAGGGCGCTTATTACATTTATCTCCGGGGCTCTCCTCTCTCACTCTGTCGCGGTATATATTTTTATTATGATTTTTGAGCGCCAGGTGGCCGCGCTCGTTTTCTCTCCCCTTAATATCTATACAGACACGCTTCTCTGCTGCTGCTGTTGCTACCGTCTGCCGCCATATTACACCGACAAATGTCACTTTGTATTTCTCGTGTGGCTCGGAAAACGCGCGCGCTTTTTCGCACCGTCGTGTAGGCATACTATATACCGGCGTTGACCTCCGCCGCTCCTGCTGCAACGTACTGCACGCGGAGCTGCCGTACCGCTGCTAGAAATCGACGAGAAAAGGAGAAGGGAAACTATAAGGAGTTGTTGCGGCATTAGCGTAAGTATTTTCCGGAAAGGAAGAACGCAGCGCCGGCAGCGGCTGTGAGTCGGGGAAAAGGATTATTATATATAGGTATATATACATGGTGGGTGCATATGAAAGTGTGTGTTAGTTATAATACGGAGAACACGCATGCAGGAGCAAAGGAGTGTAATTAAGAAGCGAGCAACGAATTAGAAAGAGGTAGAAGGAAGCTTTAGGCTTCCTTCATAATATATGTTATTAAATATAATATTTCATACATTGTACTTACATTGGCTTTTTAGAAATAATTTCGGAGCACATCTGATTTCGGAGCAAGAAATATAGCTATATTTATATTATCTTTTACACATAAAGAAACACGAGGAATTTCTGCATTTTTATTATGAGGTTTGAAATCTAATATTAAATTTTCAACCATTTTCGTGGAATTTCTACATAAATTTACGCTACCGACAAATGCAGCTAGTATTCTTTGGTCGTGTATTCAAATATAAACACCGTAATTGACCTTTAAAAGGAAATCTGGATCTTTAAATTCATGCAAAGAATTTTAACTCATTCAAAGAGTCTAATGTTATATCCTTAAAATCCTCAACATAAGTAGTTCTTCAGTCATAAACGCGCGCAAGTCATCCGTAACATCCGCATTCCCCGCACACTACGCCTGCACTTCTTCCCATATTATTCTAAACAATCCTCCTCGAGCCCTTTTCCAAAGGAACCCATCGCGTCTGATTTCGCACTGCAAAAAGCACATCATTTTCCAAGTACACTCGGCAAATAAAGCAGTCAGCATTTTGATTAATGCCCCGCCGGCGCTCTCCTATAGATGCAGGTACGAGATAGAGCGCCCCGTGCGATATGGTGTGTATACCGTTACCGCGTACTACTTACCTACGGCAAGAGAGCCCGCGCGGCGTGCGAACTGTGAAGAGAAAAATGTGCGTGAACGGGCACGCATGTATACCTATATAGGTATATACACTCTCTCACACAAGGTGTACGGGCGCTCGCCGCTCGTCCCGCAGATGCACTTTCGGGGAACTATATATTTTCCCTTCGCATGCCATGCACTCCCAATGGTTTCTAGTCGAGGGTCGGGGGAGTATATACCTATACCTCTATCATTCTATGCATAGGGCCACGCTCAGGCTCAGCGGCGCGCGTTCAGTCCCGCGGTGCCCTCGCGCAAGTGCGCGTCGCTTCTCTTGCCAGGAGATCGTACAGAGACAGAGAGGGAGATAGGACAGGTATGACGTATCACTTGTAGCGGTACCGTTTTCATAACTATTCTTACTTTTCTTTATTACTGTTTTTCCCGGCTTTCTCGCGCTATGAAGCAGTCTCGCATGGGTTTCCATTGTTGACAATCTCTTTTAGGCTGTTAATTATGACATAATACGAGCGGCGGCTTTTAATAAATTAATGAGTTTTCTTATTGATTAATTTTTTGTGCACGGGCACTCGCGGCGCTTGTCTACTTACATCTCGATGCAATTAGTTATCATAACATTCCTGTTAAACGATAAACTGTTAAACTGAACGCGACACGTTCTGTATAATTTTGAAAACTGTCAGTCGGTTGATAATCACTGAACAACCCATCAGCACTATATATAATTTAAAAAAGAGTAATTAAAATAATTAATAATACACACCAATTGCAGGCACAGCTTAAGTAAGAGAGCGGCCGAGAAATCGCGCGTTGTAAAACCAGCCTAAAATAAAAAGCCGCCGCTGCAGAGCGACGCACGCAAGCGAGAAAGAGAGGGGAGATAGAGAAAGAGAGAGAAGAGTCCGCGGCGCGCGGCGTCTCTACGAAAAAAATCCGTGTGTGTGGCACACTCTCGTCTGACCGCGGCGCGCGGCGAAGTTGCCTGTGTTTGTGTATCATCGGAGAGATTTCTCTCTCTCTCTCTCTCTCTCCCTCTTTCTCTCACGCACTGTCTTTGCTCTCTGCAGACGAGTACATAACGCAACAACGACAACAATAACAACGAGTCAACGGTGCAGCGCATCATCAACCTCGTTGTACGCCAAGGAAGAAGAGGGTAGTCACGTTAGGGATTAATTAGGACGCCGCCGGAGTGATGTCGTCCAAGAGGAAAACCACGACAAAGAGCAAGGCGAAGAGCAAGGCGCGCAAGGTCGAGTACGATGAGGAGGACATCTCGAGCGAGCATGACTCTGAAGTCGAGGATTCGGAGCACCAGCAGGAGAATGCGGCTGACGGTGCCGGCGACGACGGGGCCGAGGACGATCTCGCCGACATCGCCAGCATTCCCGAGCTTCCCCCGCCCGAGGTACGTATTATGTTATTCAGATGCATGCACTTGTGCTGTCTCTGTCTCTCGGTAGCCTCCTTTTTTTCACCTGAATCCTACTCGCGCGCGTGTGTGAGTGCATCCAGCCTACATCAGCGGCGGCGCACAGCAGCGTCGTCCCGCGCCGCAGCGCACAGTGCGCGCGCGCTCCTTTTTGCCGCGCGGGGCTTTGAAGGTTACATTTTTGTAATTCGAACTAGCCGACTGCGCCGGTTGTGACGGTTATTTTTGGTTTTCGTGTGTCCACGCGCAAGAGAGATAGCAAGACAGAAAGAGAGAGATGGATGCACGACTGAATTATGCAATTTTTCGCGGCGCGTTTTTGCGAGCAGCTGTTGATATCTTTTGGCCCTCTTTATAGTAATTGGATTGAATTTCACATGCCTCCATTAATGTTCGTCGCGTTTTTCGTATTTTTAAATCTGCTCCTCGCTCTTTTCGTCTATTCCCTCTACCTGTTCCACTTTTTGTTTTTTTACACTATTTATGCCTGACTCACTTGCTGCCTTGCTAATATCTGCTGTCAACTTGCTTACGGTCAGTTGAGAATTGATTGTATAGAGTATTTTATATTGTATCTTATGATACTACTTTATATTTTTTTATTATTCTTTAGTTACAACTGTTTAATTGATTAAGTTTTTTTTAATTCTATTTGAATTTTAATTTCTCTGTATTAATTACTTTATAATTGTTAGTAAATATTTTTCCATAATGTTATATATAAATTGTATCAGTCATATTTTTATTCAGTATTTTTTTTGTTTTTTGTTTTTTGTTTTTTTTTTTTAATTAAAAATGTATGAATAGAAATCATCTTGATACATACTCAGATGATAATTTTATTTACTCATTTAAATTTAAATGTTTTTTATTAATTATTATTGTTTGTATATTTTAAAATAATAATGGAATTAAATTCAAATTGTAGGGAGGATGGGGCAAGCCAGGAACTTTGCTCATGTGTGGTCTCACCAACTGGGATATAGCTGGTCGTAAAGCACCTCCAAAAGGTGCTTCAAAAGTGAGCGTTGGTCGGAGTTTATGGACTCCTCACACATTCAAAAATTTGAATGGAGCAAGAGTGAGATTAGTTGCTTCTGGACCTGCAGCGTCACATAGTGTTATTGTTACTGAAGATAATAGATGCTTGGTTATTGGTAGAAATGATAAAGGTATGACTAAAAATGTTCACTTGGTATTAACTAAAAAAGCATGAATCTACTTTGTAAAATATGTTTTGTGTTTAAATTTCAGGTCAATTGGGAGTAGGTGATACCAAGCGCCGAGATGATCCAACAGAAGTTGAAGCATTAAAAGGCCATACAGTTATAGGAGCAGCTTGTGGACGTGGTCACACACTGTTTCTCACTAGTCGTGGTATTGTTTATGCTGCTGGAGATAATAAATTGGGTCAGTGTGGAGTTGGAAAATCTGAAGCTATGATTCTCACAGCAACTAAAGTAAAGTATACTGGTCCTCCTATTGTAAGAGTTGGTTGTGGAGCTGAGTTCTCCATGATTTTAGATGTTAAAGGTGAATTGATGCATATATTATTTTAATATATTTTTATATTATTTTTTATTTGTGTAAAGAAATATATTATGTTAATGAATTCATTATAGGTGGATTGCACTCATTTGGTTGCCCTGAGTATGGTGCATTAGGACACAATACAGATGGCAAATACTTTGTAACCTGTACAAAGTTAGGCTTTCACTTTGAGAAGGCTCCTAAACGAATTGTAATTTATGTTGAAAGATCCAAGGATGGTCACATTACGCCTTTAGATGGAGTTGAAATAACAGACTTCAGTTGTGGCTATAATCACACAGTCGCAATTGACAGTAAAGGTCGCGCTTTCTCGTGGGGCTTTGGCGGCTTCGGTCGCCTTGGTCATAACGAACAGCGCGATGAAATGGTTCCCAGACTCATAAAATTCCTTGAGCCACCCAATCGTGGAGTTAAAGCGGTTTTCTGTGGAAGCACCTTTAGTCTTGTCCTCAACGTGCACGGAAGCATGTTACTCTTTGGCCAGTCCAAGCGTACTGGTGAAGCTAACATGTATCCCAAACCAATTCAGGATCTGTCGGGATGGGATATACGATGTGTTGCCTGCTCACAGACCAGTGTTGTGCTTGCTGCAGACGAGACTGTTATTGCCTGGGGATGCAGTCCAACTTTCGGCGAATTAGTAAGTGCTTTTCATTAGTATGTTTTATTAGAATATGTTATCTTTCATTACAATTGTATTAATCTAATATTAGTTATTCCAATTGAAAATATTTTTAAATTAAATACCATTCAAATAATTGTACTTTTAAACCATAAATTCGTAGTCGACTTTAGTTGAGTCAGTTACAAGGAAAATTAATTATTGCCAACGTTTCAACGGTATGGGTCTACCTCGGTTTTAAGGCAATCAATTTAGTTACAATAAACATTTAACAATTGTCAAATAAATTTTAATATTCTAATAAGAATAATAATCATATAGAGTTAATTTACCTACATAAAAAGTGTCTACAAAATCATTTTTACCGTCGATGTAGCGTCATTAAAAATCAACTAAATTTAAATTTCACTAAAGTAGAATGTAAAAGTTAACGTTACTTAATTTTGGAGGGCGTGATAGTCCTGTTTTACCACTAACCGTATTTTATCAGCATAATATAAAAAGTAAATTACGATTTACGTCTTGAATAAATCCAATTTTTCTCCGTAACCGGAGTTACTGATGAGTAAACTGATTCAACCAAGGACAACTACGAATTTATGCTTTAAAATAAAATAATGAGTAAAAACGCTAATTCATCTAGTTAATTGTACTTTTATTAACAGGGTTTTGGTGAAATGCGAAAGTCATCAACCGTTCCCATGGAAGTGAAGGCGCTAGAAGGCATGCATATCACAGCTGTAGCCTGTGGGCTCTCTCATACTTTGATGATCTGCCGCGATGAATCAGAAGAAGAAAAAGCGAGAATTGCGAAGCTCCAAGAGTATTCAGTTTAATAAAAAAAAAAAAAAAACAATGAGAAATCATTTCATTAAGTAATTAAATTCTCTAAGTTTTTGCACTGTTCAAAGAGGAATTGATTGATCCGAGCAGGGATTCTTTTTAAAATCCGTCATGAATATTAATAGTCTGAAACGCATCTTTAATTTGAAGGGTAGTGAATTAGATAATCTTTTAATGCCTAATTCACTCTCTTTTAAAGATTTTAAGTGGTGAAATGTCGAAACAAATTTTTATTACAATTCAATTTTTATTACAATTCAGTTTTTATTACAATTTTGTTTTTAATTAAAAAATTAAAATCTTATTTTTATTAGATCATTAGAACTATCTGGATAGTAAATTTTTATAATACTTTTAATTTTATTTTTAAAATTTTTCTTTTTAATTAATATTACAATTTTCGATGGTGTTTGCTCAACTTAATTATTTAAGTACTAACATCATATAAAACGTCCGACTTGGCTACTTCTCCACTTGTACTTCCATTTAATATACTTAAAAATATGCGCGGAAAAACATTGATTATTAGAAAAATCAGTTATTCTGTTAGTAGCTCAGGATATAGACCAAACAGATAGATGCAAAACATATATTTTGATACGTTACTATTTTATTAAGGTTCGCTGCAACTTTGTACCAGACAAGAGTACGGAAAAGTGTGCTGGTTGCTGATTAATTTTCATCTTGCGTTGTACTTGTAGTTGAAAAAACTTTCTAAGATAAATGTGTTCTAAATTATTCAATTTGACTCAAAATTAAATGTATTTTTATTTTATCTACTCCAAGTCTTTTGTTTATCTATAATTTTGAGGT
This sequence comes from Torymus auratus, assembly GCA_900474315.1. NCBI lineage: Eukaryota > Metazoa > Arthropoda > Insecta > Hymenoptera > Torymidae > Torymus > Torymus auratus. Next base: position 22,252 of record UXGD01000821.1, read on the forward strand.
GGCTACAGTAATTTGGGAGTAGTTACCTAGTTTATAAGTACAAAAAATTTCACATTTAATTTGCAAAATTGATTATTTACCGTTAAACTTAAAAAAAAAACTTATAGCAGGTAACTTAATCATTAATTGTTTGCAAAATTTTTGATTACATAGTCACAACACAGTTAAAAGTATCTTTATAAAACTCAAACCTCTAGATATCTAAACTCAGTACTGGTAGCTCTTTAAGAAAATAAATTAAAATCTATTGTGTAATTATACCTACGTTTTAAAGAGAAAAATATTTAATGTATTTATAATATTATTTTGACAAGCGAATAAATAGTTTTCTGCTAATCACTAGTCAAAATATTAGTGTAAATATTATAGTAATTTTCAAATATTGCGGGTTTTCTTCATCGAATTGACATTGTTATCTAGTAAATACAATTATTAATTTAATCTTAAAGTTATTGAAATTTTGTACATGTAGATAATGAAACAAATTAGAGGATATCCGAACAAATAACAAAAGATTTGGAGAGAACCATTTCAATAGATTCCAATGTCCCGTTAAAGCATTAATTATAAATAAATTAAATTTAATATCTGTTTTTACTGACTATGTTAATCCAGTGTAGAGTAAGTTTACGTGAATTGTATATTTGAGAGACATTTCAAATGTGAATGTTCTGTGATGATAAAATTTAAACAGATTGGTAATTTAAGATTTAAAATGATTATAATTAATAAAGTAAGTCAATTTACTCAGCGATTATAAGACTTGTTAATCTAAGATAAAACCCAGCATAGCTTGATCGTACCTTGCAATTAATAATATTAGTACAGAATATTTTTCTTTAAATACATATTACATTACACAGATCATAAAAGTTTTTGGTAAACATTGTATGTTGTTGCTATTATATTATTATACAGGGTAGTTCGAAATTTGTAAACGTTGGAAAAAAGAAGTCTTAAAATGTTTCAGGAATCAGAGCTCCCTGTACTATTGTAACTCCATAGTCAATGTATACGTGCAGTATTCAATGCAAATGTTATACATTTTTCAAACGCGTTTTCGATCGTGAAAACGAAATATATAGTATCCGTGCTCGAGTTATGATTACTCGAACAGTCTTCGACAAGGTATATTGTAAGAATTTGATATATTTTTTTTAATTTTTGTGATCAAAGATTTTACACAAATTTGTCGTTCTACATACTCACACTGCCGAAGATGCACAGCGAGCGTCTTTCTATGTAGTGTCTACATTTGTTCATTCCAATATCTGCTCATATTGAGTGCGATTAGTGCGCTCGGAATATTTCCAATGAATACGTGACAAATGTACGAGACTCATTATTAATAATGAAATAAATGAATTTTCTACAAATTCGTGCACTTTATACAGAAATTCAGAGTTTTTTAAATCCTTATTTTTTAACTAATGTAAAAATAAAAAAACATTACTTCTTGTTATTCTCTATAACATCAATTATTTTCAAATAAATTAATTTAAATATCAATATGATATTTTATGAGCTAGTCAGTTGAACAATCATTATCAAAGTAATCGAACTCATTGAATTTTATGTTAAGAGAACTTTATTGCATGATTCTCAAAAATGATTTTAGAAATTCCAGAAACTCTTACTAATAACAATCTGTAAAGTTTTTGAAATTCGCGCAAGATTTACATGATTTGATATCCATTTTCCATTTTAGTTTCTATGTTTGTTTATTTTATGAAATTTTGAATTAAATAAAATCGGAAAACACGGTTTCATAGTATTATTACGAATTATTACGAATTATTGAGTTATTGCTAAGTACTAGGAAAATGTATCGAGAATTTTCTTAGCTGATGGAGTTTCATCGAAGTTATCTTTTTACATAGGTGCAGTCGCCGAATACGAATTTCATGGGTGTTTTTTAGGAAAAATATCAGGAAAATTGTTATTACCAATTTTCCGGAAAAACCGAAAAAAATTGTTCATTCCAAAAACTAGTACATTATGCACCAAGGATGCAAAATGAATTTTCGCGTCCCTTATAGAAGTCGCGAAATACTATTGCTTACAATATTTAGTATTTTGCGGCCTTAAGGACAACAAAAATATTATTGAACCTTAAGGGGCAAAATTGACTTTTCATGTTTAGCAGATGGAAAGTATTTAGTTTGCGCATATTTATTTTACCGTACCAATTAGCGTACTATTTATATTTTACAAATGTGATTTGACTTTAAAAATGATTTAGTATTCTAAATATCTATGAATATCAAAGAATGCTATGAAATTATTATTAAAATAATATATTTAATACGTAAAACTGCAAAAAAAAGCGATCCGAAAATTCATCAGAGTGGAATATTATTTATGTTTTACCGCCTACATAATAATTATAATTATTATAGGTAGGCAGCAAAACTAATTTCTCAAAATTGAAGTACACAACGAGATTGAGTCTGTGTCGACAATATCGCAAAAGCTAGCGTAATCGCAGTAAAATATCTCGTAATAAAGGTTGGAAGTTTATACTAGAAAGTATTGGATTTTTATTTGAAATGACTACAGTAAAGCAGGTGCGTTTATGTTAAAGTTTGTGCCCTATATTGCAATATAACGTGCGTATGATTTATGTTAATATTATTATTAATGTTCATACTTTATTGTTTTAATTTTCTAATATATATATATATATATTTTTTTTTTTTAATTGGAGGGCTTTGCCCTTGGATTCTGCCTCCTAGCACCTTCGACACACTTTTTAGTTAATCTTTTTCTTAATATTTTCGTTTATTTTATTTCTATTAGAACCTTATTCTGATTGTGTTTGCTCTATAGTATACGCAACATGGATGCAAGATGATTCTCACCTGAGTCGAGTTTTTCGTCCAAGTGAAGCCAGGTAGGTATAATTTGTGCCCCTGTTTCGTTTTGTGCTATTTCGTATTTTTCGCGTAATTTTAAAACTTGGTATTTTGTTCTTACAACTTTTTTGTATTATGAATCATTTCCTGAGAAAAATATGTCCAAAGTAAGGACAATTGCGACTTCAAAATTTATGAAGCTTTGTAAATTTAATAGTCCTATAAAGCATTCCCTACGGAAAAAGTTGGCAACAAACTCATTTTCACTCGTAAATATGTGTATAATAAAAAAGTTGCATGAAAAAAATATTTTTAAAATAATACAAATAATTTGAAAATAATTTTTTAGAGTAAAAAAAATATATATATATATATTTCTATCTTTCCAGGGAAACAACCCGAACTTTGTATTTAGCAGGTCAAAATACATAGACAAAACTTTGGTGCAATCGTAGAACTCCATTGGCTATGTTAAATGACTATATAAAAAATTCTATATTTATACTTCTGGCTGCTTATTGACCTAATAATATAAAAACAAAGTTAAAAAACCAATAAAGCGCGTCATAACAAATTCTAATTTTCTCAATTATTATATTGCCAAATTTCAAATTATTTTTCATTTTAGTATTTTATTTTGAATTGCGCTTAATAAATTTTCCCATATGTTTATTCAGTCACTATTCTCATTAAAATACAGTTCATATTCTATTTTTCTCGTTTATATTTTTAAATTATCATTACCGATAATTTTCTAAAACATAATTTGTACTGTTTTAGAAAATTTAAGGGGGTGCCATAGTCGTACCATTATACCGACTGAGCAATTCACACAGTTTCAAACTTGTTATAAATAAAATACGAATAATCATAAAAAATGAAAAGCACACTGCTCTGTGGTTTTGAACGTTCTATCATCCAGTAAAAGTTTCAAGTCGAAATATCAAATGGTTTTTGCAAATCTTTGAACAAAACAAAATTCATTTTCATTCAGTTTTTGCAAAAACCACGATATTTCGGCTTCAAACTTTTACTGGATGATAGAACGTTCAAAACCACAGAGCAATGTGCTGTTGATTTTTTGTGATTCTAAGTATTTTATTTTTAATAAGCTTTAAACTGTGTCAATTGCTCGGTCGGTAATGGTAGGACTATACCACCCCGTTAATATCGTATTTTTTGCGAAGAAAATTCAAAAGAAAAAGAAAAGCAAATTCAAGTTGGTTAATTAAATGTAGGAAACAAGATTAATTGGAAACAAGATGAACGATTAAGTGGAAAGACCACTTTATTTACAAATAATTATTTTACAATATTTTCTGTACACAAAATCGCGTTTTACCAGTCTCACCATAACATGTTTCTTAGAAACATTTATAATATTGTGATCACAATTGGATATACATATAATTCTAGAATTATTTCTTATACAAAGTGTATACAGTTTTATTAACTGTATTAATCACACTTTACTGTATATAAACAATAACATAATTTTTTTCTTTTTAATAAAAGTTTTTGCAGCAAATGTAACATACAAAATCTACAAAAATGTTATTTATAACAAATCCTATTAACTAATATTCGAATGGTTTTTTAGTAAAATACAATGTTTGTAAAGTGACCTTTGAAAACTGTAGCTAAATACATTTGAAACTAACTTTCTTGTAGTAAAGGTGATTTTAACAATATATCAAGAACTATTCAAAGCATGAATTCTTAAAGTTTTTTAATAGGTTTTTAATAATTTTTTACTCATAAAATAGCCAATTTTTTAATTAAGATTAAATAAATACTAATTTTGTGTAAGTAATTTAGAAGCCGTAATATACATATATATTTGTATATATACTTTTAGCAGTGAAGTAATAAAGTAATGAGTAATGGGTAATAATGTTATGTTCACTCCACAGTATAGAATTAGAAATTAATGTTTTTGTTTGGCGCTTGTATACTTTCTGTGTTATAAGCAAAAAAGTTAAACCAAACTACAGTAGCAACTTGAATAAGTGTTGTCAGGTTCATAGTCATCTGTAAGCTGCATTCCTCTTCTTCCTGTACGCTGCCTTGGTCCAGTAGCACCATTTGCACCATTATAAGATTTGTAAGAATATGTGTCCCATAAACCTGGTGTCTGAATTATCTGTACAGAAAATATACATTTTATTTTTTAGATATTTAGTAAAAAAAATAATAGTTAAATAAATTTTATAGTGAAATGAAATTAATTTCACGGTTTCAGTGATGTCTAAATAATATAAACTAATAAAAAGTGGTCCTATGATTATACTGTAGGGCTCTTAAAATACTTTGGTATTAATGTGAATTACAATAACTTAAAACTTAATACAAATTGTTAATGCTCTTATTTCTTACCTTTTGTACAAGTTCTTCAAAACAACACTTAACACCATCTGCAGTTTTTGCACTACTTTCAATATACAGTGTTTGATGTCGTCTTGCAAATTGTAAGCCTTCTTCAGTACTGACTTCTCTATTTGGAAGGTCTATTTTGTTGCCAACTACCATTTTAACAATGTCTGTTTTGTTACAATATGTGTGTAATTCATTCAACCATGTATCCAATTTTGTAAATGTAGTTCTATCTGTGACGTCATACACTAAAATTGCCCCCTGTCCATCCCGATAGTAATTGGGAGTTAAGGTACGGAACCGCTCTTGTCCAGCAGTGTCCTAAAAATATTTTTATAATCAATAAAGTTATGCACATGAGACCAAATTATTGCAAAGATAATGTTGTTAACAGTCGTGTAAATAATATATAGTTAAGAAAACAATGAATCTTTACCATTGTATTCATAAAGAACACTTTGTCAATATATTATTATGAGAAATCTTATATGAAGCATGATAGTATATTAAAGTGCATAAACATACCCAGATAGCTAATTTAACTGTGTTGCCATCGATTGTGATCTTCTTTGACTTGTAGTCCATCCCCACTGTATTCTGAATATTGTCATGAAATTCATCTTCGGTGAACCTCAGCAAAATACTGCGAAAACGATTGAAGTAGAATTACAAGAAAAATTATATGATAATGACCCACACACACGTACACCAGGAAACTATCCAAGCACATGGTAATAAGCTATTTAAAAGCCTTGAAGATAACCTTAAAGGCCTCGGCAATAAAACAACAAAAAGCTACGGCGCAGTAATCAGTATATATCTCTGCTATACTATCCATTGCGTATAATTTCAGCTCGAGGCAAAAGGGAGCAGCAGGCTCAGCTGCGAAAATAGACGTGGGCGAGAGAGAATCCATCACCTACCTGGACTTTCCGACATTGGTCTCGCCTATCATCAGGACCTTCAGTATCGTCAGTACGTCGTCTTGATCCATGGTGGCCTTGACTCAGCGACGTCTTCGCGGGTGGGAATCCTCGCGGATTATCGACAGAAACCCCGCAACAACTGCGTTTTCGAGACAGTTCTCATGCGCGCGCGCGCGTTCGCCTGCCGATGACACGGATAATACTTGATCTTTCACGCGCGTCAGGCAGACCGTTGTACATACAATGCGAAGTAACAACTGCGAAACAGGCAATGATAAAGGAGGGAATCAACACGCTACTGACTCTCCTCTACGCGCGGATGCGTCACGGGTCTTTCGTTGCACACACACGAGAACCAAGCGTTCCCTCTCCGCTCTCTGAACGTCAGATGTAATAGGTATATACGTTCAGTCTTCAGTTTAGACGTTAGGTATATTTTGTTAGAATCAGAATGCCGCGACCGCGACGGCTTTCGTCCAGCTGATCGGTCAGAGATGGCGCTTTAGACGCTGCTCGAGCCATTTAAATGCCCTCTGCTGATGCTCTGCTGCATTGCTGCCACTGCTCGTGCTTCGAAGCTCCGATGTAATTGATTGTTGTCTATATAGCGCGATGTTTTTGTTCGGCCTTTGTGGGGAAACGAGCCGAGCAGATATAATCAATTATATACTGCAGTGAACGAAATTCTTATACGTAGATTAACTTGTATTTTCATTATAATTATTATATTTTATTATATTATATTTATCTAAAAGTGAACATTTTTTAGATAAATGGAGATTCACACGAAAAGTTATGCAAGATGAAACATTTTATAGCAGTCTACGTAATTATCGTTCCAAAAACAGATGTTCAAATAAAATGCATTACCTAAGAATTCATTAAATTTTAAGTACTTATAGATTTGACAATCTGAACTCATCTTTAAATCATGCGTTTCAATGAATTATTCTGGAATATGAACAAATAAATTGTTTGTAATTTTTACAAGCGCCATAGTAATAAATACAAACAAAAACTTCAGAAAAAAAACAGTTTCTATTCAATTTATTCCTACAGACTTGAACCAACCATAAAAATTTCTATAATTACACCACGCGTATACATATCGAACAAAATTGTGACCATGAAAATAATTTGCTGCTGCAACTTATACATAGGTATCTGCTATTTATGCTCCATAAAAGCCGCAAAACAAAACGAAATCGTAAAAAGCGCCTATCCTTATAGGAAAACGCGCATTAATTTGACTCGCGCAAGTGATCTAAATGGAGCGAGTTGATTTCGAAAGGAAGTCTTTAAGATGTTACCGTTCGAAAAAAAAGTTCCGGCGAAAGTGGCTTCTAACGCTATCTCTTCGCGTGCGTGTTGGAAAAGGTGCGCGCAGATAAGAGAGCCTTATATATATACATATACACGCACACATACTTACGTGTACACATATGTATATATACGTGTGTACGCGTCATTTTCTCTTTCTGCGCGCGCTGATCTCTGCAAAACTGCATAATAAAATCTCGCAAAATCGCGCGCGAGGGAGAGACACACGCGCCCGAGAAAGTGTGAGTTCGATATGTAGTGCAGTCGTGCGAGTCTCGATGTGTCTCGCGTCTTCCGGTTTTAAGTGTCTTCTCTTAGCGCCGGTGAAATGTTGGCGGATTTAGAAAACGATTACCGAACTCGACGATTGCCATATGCCGTTTATATACGCGCTTTTCACTAGCTCGCATTTTAACAGTCGAATAATTACAAATGGCCAACTGTTGCTTCTATCACGGTCCACTAATCTGAATAAATTAACTATTAAATTGTTGTTACGTTTTTTCTGAGCCTTTGTTTTATAATTCTCATAATTTTGATAATTCACTTTAGATTTCCAGTACTCAAAATTACGTTACAATTACGTGTAACGTTTATATAGTAAGTTACAGGTCTGCCTCAAGAATTTTTTGCGCACATTGCACTTGCGCCTCGTTTCCTATTTCTGCTCTCGGGCAACAAAGTAGGAGACACACCCGAATCATTGACTAAACAGTCTCGAAAGCGTTGGAGACAAAATCAATTTTTCTCAAAATGCTGTTCTAAAACGTACAGTACCCTATATAAACTTTGTGTTAGAGAACTAATACTATATATTATATAAACGTAAAAACAATCATAATCAGCTTAATTTTTCTATAGTAAAACAGAAAATATTATTTGTGCAAAAGATTTTTCCACAATCAAAACCCTGCGGCAAATGAAAGTTAATTGCACTGGTATTATTATGCGACCGTATAGGGATTGATAACCATATAGGAATGCACGATAACAGTGAAAAAAAAACCCATGAAAATAAAGAAACCGTGCGAAAACCACCTACGTTTTCCAACGTGGCGATATAAACCTTTCTAAAAAGCACGCGAGAAAACAGTAAAAGGCCGCGGCGTGCGCTCGTGTGTATACCTAGGTAGGTATTATAGCCCGGCGAGGAGAAAAAATAACGGGCCAGGAGCGCGAGGCGAACGTGCGGCAGCTGCAGTTGCTGCAGCATGAGCACGCACGCACCATCCCCATCATTATGTCTCGGCGCGAAATTTAAAAAAATCCGTGCCTTCTCGCGTCTCTCTCTCTTTCTGTACCGCTATAATACGGTCGCAGCTCGTCACAGACATCCCCTAAATCACTCCAAATAAATTGAAAATATCTTCGAGTTTTGTTTACCAAAATGCCAACCTTTCGATCCTATAAAACTAACCCATACCCACATGAATTCCCATTGAAATATCCTAAACTCCCTCAAAAACAAAACAATCCTGACGGTCACAGCGTCTGCTCAACAATCGCGGCTACGTGCTTCTCTCTCCCACGTAAAGATCCCCGCAGTCAGTTCGGGTGGGGGGGGTCTAATACCTACTCGGCGCAGCACTACACAGAGCGCTCTTCGCACGCGGGAGAAAATGGCGGCGGCGCTAGCAGCAGCAGCAGCCGTGTCGCAGTGATCGTAGCCGCCGCGGGTCGCGGTTTATAGCAGTGTACGCGGTGCAGCAGTCGCTTGTGCTCGCTCGCGCAGCTCTCTCTCTCTCCTCTCTGGCGCGGTGTGTGCCTCTCCGCACGGCCTGTGCCTGAGAGCGAGAGGACGGATACGCATAACATATATACACACGCGCCCGCGCGACGAGGAGGAGAGCAATAAATACACATAGAGGCGCGCGCGCGCCCGCGAGGCCAGTGTGGGTGTGAGAGAGTATAGATATATATTGCAGTGTGTGTGCGTGCGTGCGTTTGCCCCATAGTCGTCGTTGTCGTTCCCCTGGTGCGCGGGCGGAAAATGGTAGAGCGGCACGCGCCGACGACGGGGCCGAGGCTGGCAGCAGCAGCAGCAGTCGGCCGACCCTTTGTCGCTTGATAAGGCGAGAGCGCGAGGGATAGATAGAGATAGTGCGCGCCCGCGCGAGTGAGAGTGTGCGTGCTCGCGGCCAGCAGCACTAGGAGGCGGCGGCTACTGCGCGGAGCCGAGGCAACAACACAGAGAGCCGGGGGAGCCTCCAGAGCTGCGGCGAGAGTGTAGCGGAGAGGACGGAAAACATGGCATCCGAAAGGTACTGTACATCGTATATCCAAGTTACTTATGTGTGTGTGTGTGTATATATATGGCTGCGTGCGGGGGAGAGAGTGCGAGCCGCACGCAGTGCACGCGCGTTTAGGTATACGTGCACATCGTGTCGTGGGTGGAGGAGAGGCCTCAGACACAGAGTGCGTTCCGAAATTTGGCAACGGCGGCGGACACACACAGTCGTGCACAGCGAACGTGACACGGCCTCGACACGGGGACGACGATGCGGTTCGAGGCGCGAATCGATAGCGAATTTTCCCTCGTCCGCGTGTATATGTGCAGCGAGCGGCGAGGCAAAGTACAGTCCCTCGGTCTCTCTTCCTTTTCTCCCTCGCTCTATCTCTCTCTCTCTGCCTCTCTCCTCCCGCGCGCGCTACTCGCCTGCACTGTACGTACACTATAGTAGGTATAGGCCTTTAAAGAGAACGTATAATACGTATATACGCATTTCCATTTTTTCGTGCAGTCGTCGGGTCTCCCCCGCGCTGGCGCGCGCGCGCGCGTGCTACTCCCTTTTCCCTCTCTCTCTCTCGCTTGCTGGCGTAGGCGTGTGTACTATAGTGCGGGGGGGCTCCTTTCGCCCCCTTCCGTGGTGAGGGAATCTCTCGGCTTTAAAGGAGACGAGGACAGGCACGAACCTGCTCCGAATTTTTGCTGTCTTCGTTCGAGTATTATACATAGCGGGTATATACATAAGCGCACGGTGACTTTTAATTGCGGACGAAATATATACCTACTTGGGGTAAGGCATCGCGGCTTTGATTCATGAAAAATTACGTCGGAGTGCTGCGTATACTTAGGCGGGTGAGGGAGCTCTCGACTGAGGGGCCGAGTGAATAGAGAGCGGGGGATGTATGCGCGGCTGAATGACGAAAATGCGAATCGCAGTTGCGAGAGAGAGAACGCTGAATTGATGTTTGTACGATGTCGGGGAGAGGCGCGGGGGAGGAGACTTGTTTAACCGTATATATACCTACCATCGATCGTGGAGTATGGATGATACTTAATTGCGAGTGGGCTTTTTAACGGTTAGCGATATATAAGACTAGTGTGCGGAGGACTTCTTCAACGTAAAATGCGCATGTTTGTATATATACGGAAAATGCCGGCCAGAAAAAGGGAATGAAAAATGTATAGGAATTGCACAATAACGTCGGCGCGTTGATACAGTTTCTCTCGCGTTATCTCCCGTCGGCTTACTTCTTGGTCCCTTCTCTTTAATATGCTCGGGTTTTCCCTCGGGGGAAAGAAAAACGTCATCTTGCGGTTTTTAAAAGAGAGCTAGATTACGGATTTTTTTTTCACAGTTGTACGTCAAGATTCTCTTCTGGCTGAGGGGCGGGTAGAGGATCGTCTTTCCACTGTAAAATGTTTTGTTGAGACGTATAAGAGTGCTTTTAAAAAAGTGGATTTTATTAATAAACGTGAATAATAGATACAGAAATATGAGTATTTTTAGGTCTGAGATATAGCTGAACGCGAACGTTTCTTTTCTCTTTATAATTGAATCCGAAGTCCACTCTTTTGTCGTGACTAAGTATAGTGTTGAATAAAAAATAAAATAAATTTGTTGAAAATGTACTTTGGAAAAATTTTGAGAATGAATTTCTTTTTATTTAATACAAAGATGACTACTGTTTTATTGTAAAGTTCTAACGTAATATTTAAGTTATATAAGATTTACGAGCAGACAGTAACAAAGATTTGATAAGAAACGTTGTTACATGGACTGAAATTTTTATAGCATAAAAGCTGATGCATTTTTACGGTCGCATCAAAATTTATCAAAATCTTATCGATCATGAAATGGAATTTTGACACCATTAGAAAATTAATTGAAGTAGTACTTTGTCAGATTTATGGCATGAAGTAAAAAAGTCATTTTCAAAAAATGGCTTATAGATTACTTACTCTACATTTCCAGTAAAATGTATGAAATACGTGGAATTTCAAATTTTGCATTGATTATTTCTGATCCATTTTCATGTAAAAACTATTGGCGATATACCTATACCTCTTTTTCATTTCAAGTGTATCAATTTTTCGCCTCCGCCAGAATTCTCCCATGAATATTCATTTTTTTTTTTTCGTTAAAAGTACAATTTCGTCCGAACCGCGCCAAAGCAAATAGTGAATATGTGAAATATCGCTGAATGAAAATTCTTATTCCCCGTTATGCAGACAGCCTTAAAGTCGAATATTTTAACATATTTTTTATAAAAAATACTTTGATGTAAGTAGACTTAAGTGCATCAGTAGCCTGAATGGAATTTGGTCTTACAATTTTATCAAAAGTAAATGTATTTCATAAAAGTATTTTTATTTAAAAACTCGTTTACATTCCCAAGTGGCGGCACCACTAGTTCATTCAATCATATTCACGAATCTTCGCATTTCGTTAAAAATCTTTCTTGTCACTACAACATCTACATAACAAAAAAAGTATAAAAGAATAAAGATTTTTCCCCCCACCCACAGCGTAAGTTAACGGTCGCCTTTATCAGTCACTTCGCACATCTCCTGCACGATCTAAAATCTAATCAGTCATTATCGTCAACGATACGAAGCCCAGCTGTTTCGCCGTGCGCACCGCTCCTCTACCATTCATATATTCTTCCAAACCCTCGTCCGTCGTAATACAGATCCTCCACCCCTAAAAAAAAGAATCAGCTATATACAGACGCATAGGACGGGGCATTTCCCGTCTGCCTCAACTTTCACGGTCGCCGCCGGGGTCCGGAGATTATTTGCGGGGCTGATGGATTTCGCGCCGCATGATAATAATATATACACGAGCGTCGCCGCCGCCGACACCAAGGGGGACGAGCCCTAGGTCGCCGGTGCATTTTTAACGCGCCCGTGGCCCTCGCTCAAGGCTCCATTGAGGTAAATTGGGAGGCGGCGGCATTGTGTGAATTCCCCTTCCCCCCTGTACTCTACTGCACGAGGTTTTTTTTTTTATATAAAGGTCGCTTTGTTTTTCATACGTTGACAGCGCGAATGGAGGTACGCGTGAGGATCGTCGCAGGAAAGTTTTAAGACTGTCGAGGATCATGCTGATGATGGTCGTAAGGTTAGGAGGGATTTTTCCCCGTGGGTGGTGTGCGAGCGAAATGTAGGTTGGAGCGTGGATAAATTTCGGAATGAGAATATGTGTGGGGTACGTGAAATAAATCTTGGAACGCGAGTGGAAGTAAAGGCACAGCTGCAGGGATGGAGAGTTGAAAAACTATATAGCGATGTTTTTTACAAGAACGTGAATGGCAGGCTGATCTATTAGCAATTTTTTTTTTCACCGCGCTCGTCGCGTTTTTTGTGGGAAATACCGATGCCGTAGCATTCCATACGCTCCTCTACCTGCGCCTAGACTATATGTTCATAAGGATTTATTACATTTTTGCGATGAAAAATGTTGCTGCCAATAGCCGATATAGTGGAGAACACGTGACGCTGGAGAAATTCACGTTTTATAATTATTAAAGATTGAGCAACTTTTAAAGACACAATTAACATGCGGCAATGTCCATTCTATTTCAGGCGAGGCTGACTCGCGAAAATGGAATTTGCCTTAATTTCGTTGAAAAAAAAAGAAAAGATACATCCGAGGATACGCGCGAGGTCGATATCTCTCATCCTTGAAAACTTTTGCTCCCTCAGAAATATTTCGCGAATAATTAGGTTTCTGGACTTTTAAAGTCTTGCGTATATGTTCCGGCGAGTCAGCTTTGTAGTTTTGTTGCTCTTGGCAGTGTCTGACAGTCGGTCTCCCTCTTTGAAGGAGTGTTTCTTCAGTGTGGCTTTATAAAAAAATACAGGCTCGACGCGAATCTTCTTCTTCTTCTTATGTACGAACGCCAAAACATATAGCACGGCTGCTTTATCACCTCGCAGAGCGAGTTAAAAATACGGAAATTTAAGAATAAATTTTTCAACGAGAATAGATCGGATAGGCTATTTTTATTCCCCTTTTTGTGCGCAAATTGCGTGCAAACATTGTCGGGATCGCGCCGAGGGAGTATATTGACCTTATAGAAAATCATGTGGGAGGCATTGTATCGGAAAATAATTTATACGCTCGAATTAACGCGAAACGCTCTTTTAATACAGCGATAATCTCTGAAGAATTTTTATTATTCGCGTTATGCTGTTATTGAATAAGCTGATTATTATTTGATGATGCAAAAAAAACTTGACGTATCATCATCTGATGATATATATATGTTTTTTTCTATATAAAAAAGGGTATAGAAATATGCCTATAATAATGCCCATTAAATTCTTATAACCTGTCAAAGTATAAGTATTTTTTAAAATCTTGCAATCGCACAAGTTTGACGAAACACGCCTGATTGATAACAACACACACTTTGCCAAATTCAAGTACCCGCGATGAAATCATCAACGAGGAAGTAATTTTAGAACACTTCAGCGATAAGATACACACTTCATTTATCAGCTAAACGTAATCGAGATCACGTCAAAGAATTCATATATAAGTTTCAATCTATATTCGTAAAAAATGACAGCCGCGCGTTTACAACATTAAGAAATACCGGCACGCGTGGAATGCCGTCGTAAATAAGGCGTTTACAAAACACGTTATTCAAAGTTATCCCCCCATCAACTGCAGCAGCGTGCAAGTTTCAGGCCCGATTCAAAGTCTCGAGAGATGGATTGCCATTCATGCAGCCCGCAGCCACAGCGACGACGTGGAGAGCTACTCGCGATTTATATTACAACTCGCGGCGTAATTTCCATTGTCGAACGCAGTCTCTCGAATCGAAAACTGTTTTTATTTAATTAATATAATTAGCAGCGACGAGGCTGCCACCGCCGCTGCTGCTGCTTGATATATATCATAGAACTCGGCGCGCACGCGAACGAAGACTTTCAATTACGAAGAACTAAAGCTTCCCCGTCTACTTCCGCTAATCAGAAATTCATTCGGGGGAGAGAAATGCCTCACGGCGGCGGCGGCGCAGATCGCTCTATAAACTTTCCGACGTTATTGCGAGCATAAATATACCTACCTCTCTTCCGAGAATTATGCTCATACTCGGGAACGTTCGACGACTCGTGTGTCGCTGCTGCTGCTTTTTTCGAAATCCAATTTAGCACCGCGCGAAACGAGGAAACAAAGAATAGGTAGACGGGTTCTCGTGACGCTGGGTAATTCGAAAAATAGCGCGTGCGCGCAGCACTTTTCCTCGCTCGCCACTCGAAGCAGAGCCGAAGAGAAGAAGCATATAAGTATATAGGAAAGGATCCATTTCGCTGCATGCAACTGCTGTGCTAAAGCGTTAATTACTTTGTCAGCGCGCGGAATCAAACGTATAGTCGCAGTCTCTCGTTGGCAATTGGCGACGATAAAGGCACTCCGCTGCGCGGCTCGGAGATCGAGCAATTAAGGGAGCAAAGGGAAAAAACTAGTA
The DNA here is from genome assembly GCA_900474315.1 of Torymus auratus. Lineage (NCBI taxonomy): Eukaryota > Metazoa > Arthropoda > Insecta > Hymenoptera > Torymidae > Torymus > Torymus auratus. Next base: position 37,433 of record UXGD01000821.1, read on the forward strand.
CTTTTTCCGCTATACCTCAGCGCTCTCTTTCTCTCTGTCCCCTGAATTTTTTAACGAGGTGTCGTCGCTAAGCGATAGACCTCAAAAGCTCTGGCTCTCTCCTTCAGAAAATGCCTCTGTCTGTCTCTCGCTCGCTCTCCCTCTCCACCTCTCTCCCGCTTTTTCCACTCGACATCGCATGCGCGAGCGCTGCACACACATGTGCGCTCCGCGGAGCTTTTGGGTGGGACCGCGAGTGAGCGAGCGCGAACTATACTTACTCTTTCTCTCTCTCTTTCTCCGACGCCGTCGACATCCTTCCTCCCTCGTCGTCTTTTTGCGTCTGTGCAGTATGCGGCGTCTGTGCAGCAGCAACGTATACGCGCCGCCCCGCCTTCGATGTACCTATATATATATAATATGTATATATATATGTATGCGCTAGCGCGCGATTCCGAGGAATTGAAAAATTCAATCGGCTGTATAGTTGTGCGCGCGCGGCCTCGGGAGTAGTGTGCCGTTATGCGCGTGGGTGTGAGAGGAGATTCAGGATTGCCTGTATGTACAGTTGGGGATGAATTTTTTTTTCTGTGGGTGTATATAGGGAGATTGGTTTCCATGTGGCGTGTGTCGTCGGTTGAAAAGTCGCTTTTGGGTATGGGATATTGATGATGGTTATGCAGGATGGATTGCTTTCGCGGGGCGCTTGGCGAATTGGCTGAGCGCCAGTTTTCCGCTACTGTAAAATGTGTATTGCAGTGCGCGGACGGAAGAGAGAAATTTAAATTGCGGCCAAATATTTATGAAGAATCAGTTTTATAGATACGTCGGGGCTTGAATAAAAGAGTAAAATTTGATTTTTATATACTGGACAAAAATATATACATTTTATTTGTGTTATTTGATATGTGACGGAGACAGATACACACGAGAGTTCTTTGAAATATTGAAACATCAATGTACACACGTATCTTTAAATTTACCGTTAATGGAGTGGTGTGAATTTGCTGTTAATTTTTGTCATTCGTCATGTTAATACCTGCGCATTCCGATTATTGTACATAATTTATCTTCAGAATCTTCGTGAATATGTAATGCGCAGAATAATTAATGTGAGTAGCGGCAGTTGGCGCGTGTCGTCTCGTACTCACTTTTTATTTCTAAACTTTTTATGATAGCAGTAAATCGTCCGGGTATAATGATGTTGAAGAATAAAGGAAATAAGTGGCTTTTCTTTCTTTCTGTCTGCTCACAATACTCAGCCAATGATACCTACTCGTCGAAGTTGGAATGTGTTTTGTATTGTTACCGGAGAAATGCAATAATGATAAAACAAACACCATTGTAAATGATAAAACGGACAATAATTACAATAATTTAATATTTGCAGTACTAGGCATTTTTCTGAATTTGCAAACGTGTAGGACATTAAGTTTGACAAAGTACTGATAATTGCAGTTACCATATGGCATGACTACGGACTTTTTTTTCTGTCTGCCGCTATATGTTGCAAACACTGTGTTATTACAAAATATACTGCAAATGATACACTCCAAGGTAATTAATCATTAATTTTTTTGCAGTAAATACTTTTGTGAAAATCACCGTTCTATAATTGAAACCATTATTATCTGAGAAAAAACGATCGCTCAGTATCGATGAGCATCTTAACTCATAAGCATAAATTTTTACTTCATTTGATTTTAAGATTTATAATTAAAACATTAAACTTTATCTTACATTGTCATCGACTCTAAGTATATTAATTACAGACGAACTCGAGGAAAGATTTAATTAGCAAGTTCTACTAATCCAGTATATAGCAATTTGTCAAAAGCAGTGCATTACTTTAATTAAAGCAGCAGTTTTACTATACAGAAGAAGATTAACGAAATTCAATACAAATAATGAACAAGAAAAGACAAGAAATTAACGGAGAAAAGGGCAGGAAGAATAACGTTTTAGCTTTTGATTAATTTTATTTTATCTCGTGTATCATTTTCGTCATTACTCGCAGAAAGCAACTATATACCTACGAGTGGGAGAACTTTCCTCACAGCAAAGTACAATTAGGCTCCGGAAGAGCCAAGTTTTCCACGAGTCGGCTTTTAACTAGAGCGAAAAGTTGGTGATTTCGGCCAGTCAGCGCGACACGACGCTACATATATACATGTATATCATACCCGGAAGCTCTCTTTCTCTCATACACCTCTCCGTCACCTCTGCTCATCCGTCACTGCAATCGTCACCGACTTTTCCATCCTCGCCCGTGTGTCTCGCGCGCGTTCTTTAAGCCCGCACATATAGAAGCAGCCTACATAACGAACAATTTTTCTTCTCACACTGTGCCTCTCCGCGGGCGATATTCTCTCTCTTTCTCTCTCGCATGTTGCAACCGACGCTGCGACGCGCGATCTCCCGGTCGTCGTCGTCGTCTTTCACTCGTTTTTTTTCCGCGACCGACGCCGCCGCTGCTCCCAGTCTGGCTCTCTCCCGTTGTCCTTCGCTCTCGGGCTCTCGCTCTTCTCTTCCGTCTTTTGTGCATTTCGCATCAGCGGCGGCGGCGGCGCGCAATTTCCCTCTTGTACTCGTACACCACATTGCGCTCCGCTGCGCGCTCTTTTTTACTCTCTCTCCCTCCTCTTTCTCCGACTTATCTTCCATGGCCTGCGAGCCTCTTTTCTTTTAACATCGTGCTGCTGCTAGCTCGTGTATCTCTGTGAACACTCGGCCGGTAATTCTTTCTCCCTCTCTCTCTCTCGCTCTTTTGCGCGAGCATGAGACGAGGGAGAAGAGGAAGAGAGCGGGAGGAAGATACTTTTAGTCGGATTGACTGACAACCGGAGAGAGCTTTGCTGGATTTTGAGCTAGGACGCGCGCGCGTTCGGCCGTATGAGTGTGTGAGAGAGGGGTAAATTGTTCACGTACGTGGAAGCACATTTGCATGAAGTACTTAGAAGTAATAAAGATTCATTTGAGCGCGCGCTAGCTCGTCCCTTTCTTTTACGCTCAAATTTACGGCCCTAATATTTTAACATAATAATTGTGCTGGACGCATGAGTTTCAGTTCCCTCTTTTTTTTTTTAATAATAATTTTCTGGGAGCTAAAGCGTGCACGGAGTACTGAGTTTTATTCAGAGTGAAATTAATTTTTGCAGTGATTTAAGTGTGTTTTTTTTCAAACAAAGATAATAGATGCAGAAAAATTTTGTAGTAAGAATTAGTATTTTTTGTAGTAAACGTGGGACAGATTTATATTCTCATAAAAATTACTGCAATTCATAGTCAAAATTGCTATTATTTTTTCAATTTTTACTATTTAAATAGAAATTTTTATACTATAAAATTGTAGTAATTTTTATGAGAATATTAGTCTATCTCACGTTTACTATAAAAAATAGTAATTTTTACTACAAAATGTTTCTCCGTGCCGAGGGATTCAGCATTCTACACATACACGGTGTTATTATTGGCTTTTATCATGTTAGAACGGGGATCGTTGCTTAATATAATACTGTTCTATTTGCTCTCTTCTGATAAGGTTACATCACCAATTTCATTATTCCATCTAAGACAAACAGTCCGATCGAACGTTTTGTTTAGCAACCTAATCCAGTTATGCAACTGTGCCTCATGATTCATTCATTATTATATGGTTTAAAAATATCATATGCATGTATATTTTTGATGAGATCCCAACGCAAGGGTAAGTATTGATGAAGAAAATCCAAATCCGCTTACGGCATCTCTGAATGAAAATCACTACAAATATAGAACACTGCTCTTGAAATAAATTAACTATGGCTGTATCGATCCGACTGATGTAGTAAAATGATTTATGCGGAGATTCGTTTCACTTTAGATGAAACGATCGACATGCCAGCGCACCGGACAAAATTAGAACGCAAACACTCGAAATTAGAACAAAAGTACTCGCGCGCGTAGCAGCGGAGCGGCACACTTCGGGTTACAAAACGCGCGCGAGATTAACGATGTTTTCAGGCCGTTTTCGTACTCTCCCATTGAACTTTCTCCGCGACGACGTGACTCCTTTTGTCCTCGTCGCCCCGTTGATACACAAAACCGAAGAGCCGGAAAATCGATGCCATCGCAAATATAAAGCAAACAATAATCCATTAACGCAAGGCGAAACTGGCCAATTTCACCTCCCGTTTATATATACGTATAATTACTGTGTGTCCCCATATACAACATCGTCACTCTCCGCTCTGCGCGTATATCATCACGCATTTCATTTCCCTTTCGCTCTCTCGCACCCACATACACACACCCATAGAGATACGCAGACGCACGCACGCACTCGGGATTCACGCGCGCGCGGCGGCCTATTTGGGCCAATTAAACGCGCCCCGCGAGCGCACGTGACATCATCGCTCTCTTTTGCTCCGCTCTATCAATTGTCGGGCAAGCAAGAACGCATGTATATATCAAGAGGGGGACCGACATAAAGGGCTTCGCGCGTTATACACAGTGCGTCTGAAAAAGACGCGTGTATACTTACGCACACGCGAGAAGAGATGTCAGGCCGGAGGAATGTGCATTATGTGCGCGCGAAAGAATGGCGCTGCTGCTCTCTCGCGTATAACGTGCGTGCGAGATTTCTCGGAGCGCGACTATTAATTCTCTCTCGGCTGCAGCTCGCGAGAGAGTTTAGCACAGCGCGGTGTGATTCGACGAACGACGAGGCGCGTTTTCTCGATTTCGCGCGAATATAACGGGCCACGAAATTGAATGGACCCCGGCGCGTGTCGATTTCTATATGGATATATCCCTCGAGAAAACGCGTACTGTTCCCGGATGTTTTTTTTTGTATATAGGCGCGCGTATAAGGACGAGTTATGAATATACATTGTTGTGGAGGTTTTTTGCGAGAAGAGAAGCATTGGAATTGGTTGGCGAGCATGTATGTAGAGGATGATTATCGTAATTCGAGGAATTAAAATACTTTCCCTGCGCGGTCGGAGCAGGCGAACGATTAACTCACTTTACTGGAGCGGATCCTCGCTGAATTCTAAAGATTCTCAAACACGCGTGCGTTTGTTTTATTACAAGCTATAATTCAATTAGGTGTATTATACCTTTTAGAGAAAGAGAGTGAGCGTAGAGAGAGGCAAGTTTATCATTGTAATTGAAGAGAGTTTTTACTTTGCGTTTGAGCGATGAGATTTATTAAGCGTGTCTTGATGTACATATATGTATGTCTACGCTTCGAGTTTCAAGATTCAATTTGAAGATGGGCTTTAATTCATGCGGCTAACTGCCATTACATGTTTTAGTTTCGCATAATAAATTTTAGTTAGATTTGAATATTTGATGCTCCAACAATTCTAAAAACCTTTCATTGATAAATGTTTTAAAATGAAAAGCTCAAAATAAATATCGATCTATGCACTTCTAAACCTCTTGTCCCATACACAGCCCAAGTAAACATTCAAATTTCCATTCTCATGCCAATGCTGTGCAAGCTAGCAGAGCCTCTTCGAATTTTAAATTGCGCCTATTAGACTTATATACGATTCGAAACCGCCGCACTTTCTACGATAAACAATCCCATCCCAACACAGCAGCAGTAGCAGTATCATCATCGTTCGATTTTCCCGCAGAAGCGCGCGGAAGAAAGGCATATAGCTGCCGATATACGCCAGGAATAACACAGCACCGCGCGCGCAGTAGCCTCTCTAAAACCAATATTTAGACGTCGCGGCGGCTTTTTTTTCAGGCCCCCCCGCGTTTCAATTAACCTCGCCGACAAAACATCCGTAACCGATATAACGGCCCGCTCTACACTCTCGTGCAGCGCAGAGTAGTACAAGTAGTCGTACAGCTCTATATACCATCATCGATAGCGCGCGACGTCGCCCGCCTCCACGCGATCGATATCGCAGGGCGCGCGCACGCACACTTGGCCCAATTCCGGCTATATGCTTCTTTTCCTCCGCTGTATTATACCGCGCACGGCACGAATTTATTAGTGCAACGAACGTCGTCGTCGTCGTCGCGTGCGACTGCCATATAGCAGTACTTACTATATATATACACATCGTTGGCGCGCCTTGCAGGCTGGCTCTGTGAAATTGAAATTCCCGATAGAGCGCGCGCGTAAAACTATTTCCGCGCCGGCCGGCGTTGAGCACTCATAGGTGTATATATATATATATATTTTGTGGAGGGATCGATGAACGAGGTTTGCGCGTCTAATGACTTGCCATACGCACGCGGGATGTTCTTCTATACGCACTAGCGATGGAGTCAACAAGTCTCAGTAGCGTTAGAGAGCCCGGCGTTGTCTGACGTGTGTATATATAGTGCAATATAGTTTTTTTTTTCTTGTGCGGCATAGAAGCCGCTATTGATTTTTTGGCAGGGCTCTTTGCAAAGGAGGCGCGTACCGAGGCTTTTAAGGAGGCGCGCTGCTTTACGCGGCCTGCATAAGTGGGTGGAATTGACTGTCAGCAGTTTGCGGATCGATAGTAGAGGGCGAACATGCGCTTTTTAAAAATGCGAAAATTCAGGAGGAAGAAGGCGACAAAGAGCAAAGTGACCTCGGGCAGGAGAAAAGCGGAGTTGCCAGATTTGCCAGATTTAATATACAGGTGCGTTTTTTTTACATGTAGCGAGAAAAGTATAAGCAGTTATATGATGCATCTTTTTTTTTGAGTCATAGTCAATGTCGTCTTATATCAATGTTATATAGTATTAGATCATCACTGGTTTGACATTAAAATTTACTATATAAATAGATTGTACAGATCAAAGAGGTTTCCGCATGACGAGATTTATAGATTTATTATAAAAAAACACTATAAACATAAGATTTTTATCTTGTATCACAAAGCCCAAATCAATTAATAATGTTATATAATTTTGTGCGGCGGTTTGAAAAACCTTTTCTTTCGACACAAGCAGAGTTTCGACTATCGTATTTCAAAATTATAATCGTCCGATTAAGAGGGACCGCATAGCCTCTGTATATATATGCATGTGTACACGTGTGTACACAGGGCCGAGGCGATTCTTTTTCCGATCGACGAAAATAGATCCCGGAGGAGTAACGGGTTACCCGTGTGTACATTCGCATACACACCCGTACGTATATACATACACATACACAGGCACGGGTGTTCGGGTTCGTTACGTCAGTTTCAGTTATAAAGGGAAGAGTCTCGGTCTCTCGCCACAACGCGATTCGATGATATCACCACACGACGGATATTAGATGAGAAAAATTTTCGGCTCTGTATGTACCTACAACACCGCGCGTGGATTGATGAGAGAGAATTGGGCGTGTGCGCGCGCAGCTCGATCCAGTTAGCACGTCGGCAGCGGTGCTGCTGGTGGCCGGGCTTGACTTCCGGAATAAATTTGTGTTTGAAACGCGGCCTGCAGTTTTAATTTAACGGTGGAGATTTGAGAGGCGGCGCAATGACGTGTACACGCTCTATGTGTTCATTTGCTTTTCTCGGTATAGATGATGTTGGAGGTATTGTGGGGAGAGAGGTTTTTGATTGAAGCGTCATCTTCTTCTTTTTTATAGGAAGTCGTGTGTATTGTGAGATTGGATTGAATGAGGTGGCGACGTGAGGTATAAATTCAGGTAGTGCTTTGATTTATTCGGATTATCGAATTCTTTTGTCTGCTAATATCTTTTTGAAAAGCCGTGAAGTATGTATTATCTTACTTACACGGAGAAAAATGGTTAGGAAAAATTACTATATTTATAGTAACAGTGGGACAGACTCAAATTATAATAAAATTTACTACAATTTATAGTAAAAATTCCTATATGTTTTGAGTCATTTTTACTATGTAAGTAAATATAGCAATTTTTACTATAAATTGTAGTAAATTTTATGATAATTTGAGTCTGTCCCAAAGTTTCTATCGAATATACTGATTGTTTTTATATTTATAGTAAATTTTCCTAGAACATTTCCCTCAGTGTATGTACTCGGAGAGAAAAAAACCAGTAAAAATGACCAAACTGTTAAGTAACTCTGAGGCAGACTTGAAAATCCAAAATTTTTATCAAACTTTTTGGC
>UXGD01000822.1:0-45470 GCA_900474315.1 Torymus auratus
TATATATATATATATATATATATATTTATAGTCGGGTGAACGCGGTAGCGGTAGAGAGGATTGGAGTAGATATGTATATATTAGGTAGTCATAACCGCATGTACCTATATAGAAATTTTCTTTAATTGTGTTAGTATCTTGTCTCTCGCTCTCTCATGGTCGTGTGAGTTCGTATCCTTCTTTCTCTCTCTTCTCTCCCGTGTGTTGAGCGGCGGTGGTGGTCAATACGTCCGACCGTGCGGCGCGACGGTTAACCGCGAATTTATGTGCTAAGTTTGCGCACCAGACCAACAGCACACAGCATCCCTGCGCGCGCACGAAACAGAGAACCTGACAGCAACAACATCACGGGCACAGGCACTACCTACAGGCAGCGCAGCCATTCAACAGATTGCTTCTGCTGGAAAGGAGCAAGCGAGCGAGCGAAAGAGGAGAGAGGAGAGGACGATTCGCTCTCACAAAAGAGAGGAGAGTAGCGCGCGCACGGACTAAGCTGCACGGACGCAGTCGTCACCGTCGTTGTCGTATCGCTGATTACTCACCGCAGGCCCGTGGCTAAATGTTAGAAATCGCGGAAAGACCCGCCGCCGCTGCAGTAGCCGCGAGTCGTAGTCACGAACGCCCGGATACGTCGTCGCGCCCGAGGAAATAACTGGCCCTGCATCAACGCGCGAAAATGCCGTTGGCCACGCTCACGGTGCCTTGGAATCATGAGCAAGTGAACGAGAAGGTATACATAATGGTACTCTCTCAAGCATTGAATATTCGAGCGCCTTCTTATCTCCCTCTCCTTGAATTCGATTTGTTAACTGTGTCTGTCTTTCTGGCTTTTTCTTACCTGCTTTACGATTTTCCGAAGTATTTGCACAAATGGTCTCTGGCGTGCGCTGCGTGTGTGTTGTGCTTTGAATGATTAGTTTTTGCTCTCCCTTCTTTATTTTCGATTTGTGGACTTATGTTAATAGCAATTTTTTTCGTTTTGGAGGACTTTATTGATTCTGCTTTCTGAATTGACAGCAGAGCCCAGAGATACTCTCTGCGGAAAGCCAAGAGGACAGCATGATTCCAAGAAGTTCTGTGGAGGGCCACTCCAACGGCTGCTCAGAGTCCCATGAGATTGAAGTTCGAGATGTGGTCAGAGAAGGGCACGAAAAGGCAGAGCCTGGACACTTTGAACTACTCAAGGTGCTTGGACAGGGCTCATTTGGCAAGGTTGTAATGTTAAATTTAAATCATATGTTTGTTCTAATGTAACCTTTATGCATTAATTGTTTTGGAATTTCAGGTATTTCTGGTGAGGAAAACTGTTGGAAAAGATAAGGGAACTCTTTATGCCATGAAAGTGTTAAAAAAGGCAACTCTGAAAGGTATTATACTATAATATATTCAATACCATTTATAATGTTCAATGTTTTTTAATTTTTTGTAAATTTTCAGTTCGTGACAGAATGAGAACCAAAATGGAACGAAATATTCTAGTCGATGTAGAACATCCATTTATAGTACGTTTACACTATGCATTTCAAACGGAAGGAAAACTTTACTTAATTCTTGATTTTTTAAGAGGAGGTGATTTATTTTCCCGATTGTCTAAACAGGTTTGTAGACCACTAAAAATGTTTGTATGCCTTACCTTGAATAATTCATGCTACAGCATAGATAATATTATTATTTTATTTCAGCTCATGTTTACAGAAGAAGATGTGAAATTCTACTTAGCAGAATTAGCACTTGCTTTAGATCATGTGCACAAACTAGGTATCATTTATCGAGATTTAAAGCCAGAAAAGTATGTTAATATTGACAAACATAAATATTTTGGTACTTTCTATTTAAATAATATATGTATTTTTTTTTTTTTTTTGCAGTATTTTACTTGACACAGAAGGTCATATAGCTTTGACAGATTTTGGTTTAAGTAAACAACCTTTGGATGATACTCAGACTTATTCATTTTGTGGTACAGTTGAATACATGGCTCCTGAAATTGTTAATAGAAAAGGTCATTCTTTGGCAGCCGATTGGTGGAGTTTTGGAGTTTTGATGGTATATCTTTTTTTTTAACTATATATAACATTAAATAGTCATATTGATGTTATACAATTGATTTTTATTCATTTTAGTTTGAAATGCTAACTGGTGCATTGCCATTCCAAGGTTCCACTCGTAAGGAAACAATGACTCAGATTCTCAAAGCTAAATTAGGTATGCCACAAGAAATTTCACCAGAAGCGCAGGCACTTTTACGAGTTTTATTCAAGAGAAATCCTGCAAATAGATTGGGTTCAAGTAAGCACACATTTTTCTTATTATTTGCATAAATAACTTTTGATACAAAATAATCTAACTTTGCAGAGGGAGTAGATGAGATTAAAAGTCACATATTCTTCCAAACTATTGATTGGAATAAACTTTATAAGAAAGAAATTAAACCACCATTTAAACCAGCTGTTAGTCAAGAAGATGATGCATTCTATTTTGATAATGAATTTACATGTAAAACACCTAGAGGTAGTACAAAATAATTTTAAATAAGCATTTAAAATGTAAATTATAATTGATAAATACGCTTTTTTAATTTTATCTATGCAGATTCACCAGGAGTGCCACCAAGTGCAACTGCACATGAATTGTTTCGAGGATTTAGCTTTGTTGCACCGTGCCTACTTGAAGATAATGATAATAGACAAATTGAAAATGTTATGTCTAGTTTTCCAGCAAGCTATGTTAGCCCTACCTGTATAAATGATGAATACGATTTCAGACAAGAAATAGGCAAAGGAAGTTATAGTACTGTTTATTTGGCTGTTCATAAGGCATCTAAAACCGAATACGCTATTAAAGTAAGTAAACTCATTGCATTTTTTTTTATTTTTTTTTTTATTTTACTTCATTACAACTGTGTACATAGGTTATAGATAGAAAAAAGCGAGACCCTTCAGAAGAAATAGAAATATTGTTACGTTATGGAAGACACCCGCACATTGTTACATTGAAAGCCCTTCACGAAGATGAAAGGCACGTTTACCTTGTACTGGAACTATTACGCGGCGGCGAACTTCTCGATCGAATATTGCAACGTAGTAACTTTACAGAGAGAGAAGCAGCCGAAGTAACGTATACCGTTACAAGTGTTGTGCAATATCTCCACGAGCATGGGGTAAATTTTATAAATCAATCGCATTTCAAAAAAATGTTGGCGTTCCTTATGTAATATATAACATTTACATAGGTGGTTCACCGAGATATCAAGCCGTCAAACATTTTATATTCCAAAGCTGGGGCTGACCCTTCAACCTTGTGCATTTGCGATCTCGGTTTTGCAAAGCAGTTAAGAGCAGAGAATGGCCTACTGATGACGCCTTGTTACACGGCTAATTTTGTAGCTCCGGAAGTATTAAAACGCCAGGGTTATGACGCCGCCTGCGACATTTGGTCTCTTGGTATTTTATTATACATCATGTTATCTGGGTAAGTTTCATTTTACATCTTGTAGTATTTAATGATAGAAAATATTTTATAATATGACTTTTTCAGTTATATACCGTTCCCAAATACTCCTGGAGATACGGCTAATGATATTTTGAATAGAATCGGTCGCGGTTACATTGACGTGGAAAGCGGGGTATGGTGTCAAATTTCGAATGAAGCGAAAGATTTGGTAAAACGCATGTTACATATCGATCCCACGAGGAGGCCTACTGCAGCCAATATATTGAAGCATCCTTGGATAGTAAACAGACACCACTTACCTCTTAATCTCTTGCCTGATATAAAGAAGGATCCTCTTACTATGAAGGTAAATGAAATAAAAAAAAAACTTGAATTAATATTACTTATGATAGACAGAGTTTAAAGAATGAAAACTGATTTCAGAACGCTGTAACAGCTACCTATCAAGCGATGTCCAACAGTCCCAGATTGCCAAACATTGGTCCCGTTGTCATGTCGGACTTGGCTCGGCGTCGAACACAATCGAAGCTCTCCGCTAATATTCATGTTTGAAATCAATTATTACTTCTTGCCATTAAGCACAAAGATTTACTTGCCAGACAAAAGTCTTGGAGTTGCGTCGACGACTATCAGTCGTCATCATTGTGCGCAATCAAGTGCGTTGCCTCAACTTTGAAGTTAAATAGTGCAAACACGTAATTGTATTCATAATTTTTAATTCGTATTAATTACATTTATTAGATTCCCATTGTAAATTAAGAATGTCGTGAGATATGTGATATTTATTTATTTTTTATTTGTGCTTTCGATGCATGTGCGTACCGATATACAGACATATATATATTATAAAATAAAAGTCTCGTAAAAGTTTCGAAAAATGATTCTATTCTTCCATTAAAAAAGTTCTAAGAAATACGTAAAATCGTGTAACAAAGACTATATTTCTATATATATATTATAATATTCAATTTGTTATTTTCCGATAATCAAATTTAAAATATTGCCAAGATTTAATCTATAAAAGACTTTTGACAACACCTGTTAGTTGTAGTAATTACTTTTATCAGTCAACCAATGTTATAAATATTACTGGTTATATAAACCTACTATTGTATTTAATTATTAAAGTTGTTGAAGTAACGAGGTTCGCGTTGAAGAATTGATGGAATGAAAAGAACTTCCGATCGTATCATTTGATCAGAGATACCTATGTTGCTCCTTTTAGCCAGGATTACCGAGTAGTTATGTAAAGCTTTTAAAGACTAAACTAAGAGTCAATAACACTATTATCCATTATTGGCTGGTAATCTGTAGATTTCATAAGAAAGTTAACAAAGTTCACCATTGATCTCCAAGATTACAGATCAATGTTCAAAGACATATTGCCATTATTAATGTCCTCCATGGAGCTCGACGATGTATGCCTGTATATTTTTATACAAACAAAAGTCGGATTCGACGGGTGTCAAATAGAGAAAGAGCGAGAGCGAAAGAGCGATATAGATAAGTGATAGATAAATTATTAAAAATAAAAAAATAAATAAAAAAATAGACTAATCGAGCCAGTGAACCGACAAAAAAATGAATATTTCTTTTATACATTTATCCTCAATTTTTAAATATACGTGTAAGGCCGAGCGTTCGCGCCTACAGTTCTGTGAGAATCTGTAGGCCCGCAGATTTATCTCATGAAAAAAATATTTTATGTGTCGTTGAAACTATGTATCTATATATTTACGAAGCGCATAAACAAACAAAAGATGATGAAGAAGCTGACGTAAGTTCTCTGTTTCTCAAAAGAGTAATGGAGAGACGCATCTCTAATCAAAGTATGTAATAAACATAAACAAATTCTGTATACTTTTAAAAATTGTTTCAAATATAATATATGTGAAAAATTATCAAAATTCAAAGCAACATCTCCGTCTAGATGATACTTATTTCTCATCACCATCTTCCCTCTATAACACGTAACCCGATTATTACGTTACAACTACACACGCGCGCAACACCGAAGCCCGGCAAGTGCGCGCTTGCGACATTCGAAAAGTCCGCGCGAAAATTCATAATAATTCGTGGCGACACTGCGATCGCGCGCTGCGCAGCGTCACCTGCCGGAAATCCGCGCGCGCGAACGAAGAGAGAGTTCTCCGATCACTACTCCGGTGCATGATACTCTGGTGATTGTAACATTATACATTCTAGCCTGGGGCTGCGCGTGTGGATCGGCGTGTCCGTCCCACTCACTCTCTTCCTATACACACGGCTGCGGTGTAAAAACGTGGCGGCGGACAACGAGTGAAACGAGACTGCGTGTTCGCACTTATTAAGTACTTGGGAGCACAAGCGTTAGTTTCTACAGCCCGCGCGTTGCACATTGTTCGGTGAAGCGTGCTCCGGCGTAGGCGTACACATCACTCTGCTCCATTATTTCAGCCGGCTCCAACGTACAAATTTGAGGTAAGAAGGTCGGCATTGTCCTCCAGGGCTTCTCAACCATCTCTCTGTGTCCTCCTTTTCCTCCTGGTATACCTTATCCCAACACCCAGAGAATGTACATAATATTCCGTGGGTATGAACGTTATACGGTTGGCGCGCGCGAACGAGGCATGTCGCGGTGTGTGTTCACCTGTAACACCGGGTCGTGTGGTATCTCGCGCGCGTGGCATGACGCGAATTCCGGAGCAACAGTTCGTAGATACGAGTAAGAGAAGAAAAAGCATGATGATGATGTTGAGTACCTACATGCGGGACGTGCCAAAGTTTCAATTTACGTAGCGCGCGCGCGAGAGTGAGAGAGATCCTGTAGTGCGCGCTGGTGCGAATTTTACGTCACAAAATCAATACTCCCGGAGACCTTGGTAACACTTAATACTTCCCATGTGGCTTAATACATGACGCTCTGTCTCTCTCACACGCACTTACGCGCTTATTCTCTCTCCACTTGTCACGATCAAAATAATCCTCATGCAAGTTGTATCTCGCTAACGTTAATAATGTTGAAGAACCTATTTTTTCTTCTTACTGAGAAAATGTCATTAAATACACACAAAAAGTACCTGCCTTCACTGTGATTTTTTGCTAGGTTTTTATGGATATACAGGTGGATAGATGCCGATATGCGAATAAATAAAGAAATAACTTTCGTTTGTTGACTGCTAATTCGGGAAGGGGATTTGCACAAGATTATTGATGCATCTCCTAGCGTGTTCTCAATTGCCATTGAGCCTTAAAGTGCTCAAAATAGGTATGATTGAATATGTAGGCCAAGTTATATATTTTTTCATCAACATACACAAAACATGTAAACAGTAAACACTTTATTGGACACACTTTCTAGAGCGTTATTTTTACTTTATTTTTTTGTGTATATTTTTAAGACCAAAAATACCAAATTACTCACTCTCATTTCCCATCTGTCACTATTCCCATATGTGTACTTGCCAAAAATAGTCAAGTAAGATATTTCAATGGAAATTTTGCATTTTTAGGATTTTTCACCATGCTTCAGAAAGGTCCCCGTCCCATAATATTTTGTGGCCCATCTGGCAGTGGGAAAAGTACTTTAATTAAATTACTATTCGATGAATTCCCAGATAAATTTGGGTTTTCCGTGTCCCACACAACTAGGAAACCTAGACCTGGTGAAGAGAATGGAAAGCATTACTATTTTACAACCAAAGAAGAGATGCAGCAGCAGATTGAACAAGGAGAATTCATAGAAACTGCTACATTCAGTGGAAATATGTATGGAACGAGGTAATTTATTTCAATCATATTTTTACAGTCCCAAACACTTATCTTTTTTTGACATAAATTAAGACACATTTATCAGCAAATAAATCATTATAATTTTCTTGTTTTTTACAGTAAGAAGGCCATTGAAGATGTACAGAGAGCTGGAAAAATTTGTATTTTAGATATAGAAACTGAGGGTGTTAAACAGATAAAAAATAGTTCACTCAATCCCTTATACATATTTATTAAACCTCCATCCATTCCAGAATTAGAAAAGCGATTAATTAGTCGTCAAACCGAAACACATGATTCTCTGCAACGTAGGTTGTCTGCTGCTCAGCATGAGATTAATTTTGGTAAGTTTTATATATAACCTTATTTTAAATTTTTGTGAATTTTTATTTTTGATTTTATTTAACATATAATAATTAATACATTTAATAATTACAGGTGAGACTCCAGGAAATTTCGATTTAATTATTGTAAATGACAATGTAGAAAAAGCTTATGAGAAGTTGAAGGATTTCATCTTGAAAGAAGCTAATCAACAAAACAGTATGTATTAAACAACCAAAGTATTTTTCATTATTTGAATACAATTTACAAAAATTTATACTTGTTTCAGTAAATTGATGTGAATCAATGTAAAACTTGTGTCAAGTGCCAACTTACAATCTGGAATTGATCTCCAACAAATTTGCGTTTGCAACAGCGTTTAAAAAACATACAGTCTGGAACTGCATTATGTAAATGGAATGAAAGCTCCAAGTATTAGAATACAAATGTGATTAGAGGATAATGTATTTATGCAATGCATCAAAGTTAAAAATTAGAGGTGTTAAAAATTTTGTTATAAATCGACTTGCATTTACATCGTGAAATGATGGTAAGAATAATTATTGATAACTTAACTTTTCCCGGTGTGTTTTACAACATTTTTTTTCGTAATGACATTTTTAATATTTTTTATACTATTAAATGCCTTTAATATTTTTTGGGCAACTAAAAGCATTTGTTGCATTGCAAAATATATTTATATTTTTCGTACTGTTGTATTGACAACTAATGAGAGAAAAGAATCATGGAATATACATTTGTCAACTGTGTAAGATATTTAAGTTAAACAACAATACTATAAAGTATTCTTAAAAAATACTTGGATAAATATGTTTTCAAAACGTTCACTTTCGAAGACGTATTTATTTATATTTATTTAATTTATTTAAAATTTTAATTTCGAAAAGATTTTAATAAATGACTTGACATAGAGGATTACAGAATTCAGTATAAGAAAAAATATAATTATCATGAATACAAGCTAATGAGTATAGAAAGAATATACTGAAAAAGATCATTGATTTTTGAAATAAATAATATTTTTTTATTTACTTTTACACATTTTAATAAAAATGTATTTTTTCTGTTGCTAGTATTAATCGCATAATAATATTACAAGTAACGTAGGCGTAAACACACTAATTAGCGCTGTATTGAAATTTAATTATACTGCGTGTCTAAAAATTGTTATTAGGTATAAGTAGATTAGAGGTCTAATATTAATACTAGTGTAATAAATAACTGAGACAACCCACCACTAAAAAAGTTGTGTTTCGCTAGAATAGGAAGTATTAAATGTACAAAAGTTTATCCCAGAATTGTCTTTTTCATTTCGGAGTAAACGAGCAGAGAGGAATCGGTAAAATCCAGTCTGTCCGGCTTTTGCATGATCAAGTCGTACAATTCACTATCGCTAACGAGGCAAATTTGATTTTTTTTCCAAGGGTAAATCACGATACGGATTAATGGTATAAAACTGATATTACGTTTTATTGACGTTACGTCGAGGAAAAATCAGGCGCGGTTGAGAGAAAAAAAAGCTTCGAAGTTCATAAGTTTACAGATTATCGTAATATTTCCGGCGTCTTGCTTATTCAGCGTCGGAACGTGTGTCATTGATATGTCAAGGTAATCTAGAAAATTTCTCCGAAGGCGATTGTATGTACGGCTTGATCATTTGTTTGAGCGATTGCGAATGAAAAATTGCGCGTTAGACTTTCTTCTTAAACGAAAAACAAAATGTCACTTTTATTGTGTTCGCAAGCACACGCAGCGATAAAGAGAATGTATAGCGACGTATATTTTAACTGTCTTTCAATCTATTGTAAATATACACGAGGAAAGAAATAAACTGGCAAAGAAGTAGCCATGAGCGTTCGAAGCGACGTTTGTTTGCGATTGTATCGTTCGCTGTCGAATTTTGATTGCTCCGGTTACTCTCGGTTATCATTTTAAGTTTTATACTATATTATATATAATCATTGTTATTTTAATTATTTATTATCTTTATTATTAATTTTATTATTATTATTATTACTATATGCTTGAAAAGCCTTGAAGAAAGTATTATAAACTTTGGTACAACGTGCAGGAAAATATTGCGTAGATTATTATTTAGATGATAATTTATTGTAAATTTTTAAAGAAGCTCTTGTGACTCTTGTTAAGAGAAATGATAAAAAGGCACTGTATTTATGAAATAAAAAATTGGTGAAATGGACGTGATTTGACCTTTTCAATCAAATACACTAACCCGACAACCAAATCTATTTCCTTGATTAAATTCACGCTCCAAATTACATTCAGTAGAAAAATTCATTTGCACGAAGAATCTCGAACACGTAGCTCGCGCCGACTATACACGAGTTATACAAACATTGGATAGAAAACCCACAGCTGTTGAATCGCTAGACGATAAGGGAATTTTTTTCAAACGCCGTTTAGAATTTCTCGAATTTGTTTCCTTTTCCGTTGTCGATAGTGTCAGGCGATAAGACAACGAAGTCAAACCGAAGTCTTCGACGTAGTCGTCAAATGAATAATTACAACCACACGCTAAAATCGAGTGTATGATGTGAATACTTTACGGAAACGGTTCAAAGCTCTTTAATTCAAAAGTTTCTCCAGACTGAATAATTAATCGGCGACTCTTTATCAAAAATGCAGACGCGAGTAACTTTTTGGCTTAAATTTAAAACTCTCAATTATTGAAGAAACGTCGACCATACTTCACTCGACTTCAGCGCCCGCTTGAATCTTTTATCTCCACAGAACCTATATACTTTACCGCAGAAAAATTTCCATCCTTAAACCGATCATCGCGATACACCCACCTTCATATTCAGTTTCGCCCCACTCATCACTGTATAAGTAATAAATTCCATACATGTACCCCCGATTACAGCTATAATTAGCCCTCAGCGCTCGGCACGTGCACTGTCCGAAAATAAATCCCCCCGTGTCCACAGTTACGCGCGCGCGGCGGCCCGTCAACACAAAAAACATCGATGATAACCGCGACGATAACTATCAACTTACGCAAAAAAAAGCGGAACCTCACGTCCTCGTGCGCGCGCGTGTTTCATAACACATATACACGGAAATTTTTTGCAAGCTGATTGTGTGTTCTGTTTCAGCCGGTATTTTCCACATGTACCGATTACATTGTTATCCCCTTCGTATATGTATACTTTCCTCGCGAAAGTCGGAGCTTTCATCTTACATCAATCTCTTCACGCCCAACAATTATACGCACGGGCCGCTCAATCCCTTATCGTCGGGTGGGCGCGCGCGTGTTATCTAATGCTGCGCAAAAAACTCCTTATCGCGCGTTGTTGGCGGCGAGACGGCGTAGCAGCCAGTCGGCCTGTCCGTGATGATGGCGAGTGCGGTGCTGCGGCTGACCGGGTCCTCGACCAACGTCGCTCACCGTCAGCGAAGTCACCTGCACATCGTCGTTAATCATAGCCGGCTCGGCGCGTATCAGAGGGATGATGTTCTTAGGCGGTGGGTTAGCTGGCCGCGAGAAGACGTACTCGAGGATCTGGCTCCGCGGCTCGAAAACGTTCTCGGGGGTGGCATCGGCCGCGGCCGCGGCCATCTGGCTCAGCTGTTCCTCCTCGCGGAGCAGTTGGCTCGTGAGCTCGCGCAGCTTCGCGATCTCCTGTAGACTCGCCTGCGGGCTCTGCAATCAAAGACACGCGTATATAGGTAGCGAGCACGTGTTATTTCGCAAGCGGCGAGCTTTGTAAACAAACATTATATATCTACACGCTCGTGCTGCAGTGCACTCACCCACTCGCGTGGCTCCGGATAGTAGGCCTCGTACAATATTGGCACTCGACGCTGCTGCACCGGCTCGCCGTATCTGTGTGTACAATAATAATGCGACGTTCACGTGAATATATTTGGCTGATTAATTATTTATATGCGGGCGCGCACATTCTGCATATTACGATGAGATAAGCGAAGAGGTCTTTATTCTTTCTTTTCACGGTGTATGATATATGTATCACGGTATGTATATAGTGGAATTTCGAGGGGCGTATTTCGTGTGGAATGTTTTCATAGAAGATAGGGTATATAATATATATAAGAAAATTTATGAATTTCGGAGAATGACGATTTTTTGGGTACGTACGTGCGGTAGAAAAATGAAAAGGGGACAGCACCTCGGTGTGGTACACGGGTGGTATTGACTATTCTCAGCGAATATGAGGAATTCTACAGATTATACACAGTTAAAGGATTCAAAAATTAAAAAAAAAAAAAAAAAAAAAAAAAAAAAATTGGATGCATACTTTTGTAATAAATTTGTAATAATCGGACACTCGAAAATGATCTTGATGAGACATACGCTTTAAAAAAAATCCATTTTTCTTATGTAAATTTAACATGGGAAACAATGGACGGAAAGTAGTCAGTGATGATCAACCAATGGCAAACTCTTAAAGGTATCAACAAATATTCCACAAAAAGCGATTAAAATACTAGAAAAGAGCTTTATTTTGAGCTTTAAAATCGGTTCGTTCTACGCAAAGTTACTTGCATTTGAAAATTGCGAAAAATGACCAGAAATAATTGAATTAGGTACGCGGATTCGGAAAAAAATGCCCGTATTTTTAGTTGCTTTTAGTATATACTTAAATAACTTTTCTATTTAAAAGAATTATTTTATTCTAAGTAGCTTATACATTTTAATAACTATTATAAAAAGCTTATTTATTTGATAAAAGCTTAATCGTCTTTTAAAAGCTAAAAGGGATGAGAGCTCCCCTGTGAGTTTCAAATTCGCTTTGTCACATCACCCTTTCCCTTCTCATACACCCGCCCGTTAATAAAACCATCAGAATATTACCAAGTCATCGTCGCCGTCGTCAAGTTTCACAAAGGTAATATATTCCCGATATCTGACTGCTGCAACTTTTTAAAAATTTTCCAATCTCTCAAAGAGCGCAAATCGGCTTAAACTCTTCTCCGCCCCCTCCGCACGCCAAGAGTAATTTCCAAGCCCTTCGTTATTATGCGTCAAACAAAAATTACCACCCGCGACCTCGTTACACTCCAATATCAGAGCTATCGAACGAAAGAAAAATAGCACGCGGCCCCGCGCCGTATACACACTCACAAAGTATATATATACCTACAATAAACAAACGGCGAGAGAGTTATTACGCGCAGTCCATTACATTCGAAAGAACTCACGCTTCGTACACAGACACAGAGCGGGTTTGATGAGCCGTATTTTTAAACCCGCCCGGTACATACATCTGCATAAAGCGCAGCATGCGAGCTGCATGCACAAAAGAGCGATATTCTTCCGAGGCGAGACGTTAAATGGCTTACCCAGGCGCCGTCAGTCCTTCTTGCTGCTGCTGCTGCGGCGGTGCGCCAGCCGCCAGCCCTGCGAACAGCGAAAAGCAAAATTCTGTATACTATAATACCTGCATTTCCTTACATAAACTTCCTTCCCACATATATTATACACAATATAATGTATGTACTTATACATATGCATTCCGCGAAGCAATGCGCTTTACGTACCGACGAACACAAGTATCAGTAGATGCAGCATCTCTCGGCTTTTCCGATTTAACGTTATACCTACGCACGCGTACTGGCGGAACTGCGAGTTTCGTCTCTCTGGGCGGAAAGAGAGTAGTAGGCGCGCGGGCGAGAGAGAGAGAGACCTATTTTCGGCGGGCCGCGACCAAAAATAAATCCCCCGCGCGCCATGACTCGCGAAACTCCGAGGGCTCCGTACGTACATACAGGCGGTCTCACGCGCGCGCCCATGCAAATGCTCAATCCAATCCAAAAATCGATACACGAGAGAGAGTAAGTCTATAACGGCGTATATGTATTACCTTATATAAATGCATCATGTCGTATGCAGTTGCGCCTTTGGCGCGAAAAGTATATATGGCGCGGGGCAAACGGGGCGTGCAGTTTATTACCCCGAGTTTGCTATACAGCACTCTATGAGCGCGTGCGCATATATATGTATATATGGATAACGGCAGTGGGAATAAATCATCCCTCGCGTGATTAAACAAATTGTCCCGCGCGCTCGTTTAATCGCGCGCGACAGTATTCTCAGCACACAGCAGCTCGCGAGAACGTCGCGCGATAAAGCGCGCGCTCGCGAGCTTTTTCCTCCTATAGCCTGCATTATTCATAAGCCGCGCGGAGTATCGTCGCGTATACTTATAACGACGCCGAGTATTATTATAATTTAGCGTGGAATCCTTCGGCGAGCAAATGTGTTAAGTAAGGGTAATAAGTCACTCTGCGCTCGTTCGCTCGCTCACGCCGCGCGATATACTCTATTTTTATCTCGTTACATATACATATAACATACGCTAGCTACTACTCTCTGCGCGAGCATTGCATTTGCATTTGTTATTGTTGCTGTTCTCAAGCTCTCTCTTTCTCGGAGCTGCCGATATCGTATATTATTTGTTTACAATCACGCAATATTAAGCGCTCGGCCGCGTGTGTATAGAGCTTTATCGGCGCGCGTGCCGTCGGAAAAAAACGCTGATTTATATATAAGAATTCAGGGAATATCAACGCGGCGCGCGTGCGTCTGTCTTTTAGAAATATATGTATATAATAGCGTCGTTTTTCTTATTATGCACATTCTCCGAAACATAAATATTCGCTCGCGTCAGCGCGACGCGGCGGGATAAAAACCGATGACTTTTCGGAATTTCAGCAAGCGGTACTATAGGTAAGATTAATAGACTCTCTTTTCGAGAGGAGATATAGATAATCTCTCGAAGTGATTCTTAGATACTTAATACGTTAGACTTTGAGAGTTCCTTGATTAGTTCGTGCTGTATATATATATATTACATTGCCGATAGAAGATAACGCGCGATTGAAGTGTTGTATATTATATATACTTTCCACCCTTAAAGCACATTCCAGCGTGCCCTTTTTAAACGTATATCTGATCGCGCTAAAAATATTCGTCTATCGCCAACATATACTTACCCACATATATATATAACGGCGCCGCGATTAAAAAAAGGGTTATGAAAGTCGCTCATATATACGTTATACTTTTGGCGTAGTTATATAGATATCGCCGAGGGAAAACGCCGACCTAAAAATCTGCGTCTCTCTTTTACGACTTTGACGCGGAAGCGCACGCATGCTGCATGCATTCGAAATTTCATTCGAATTTCGAATGTATCCGAAAATGTTTATTTATTACACATTCGCACGCCAACCAAGTTACGATGCAAATTACCAATCGATACACGTATAAAAATGTTTGTTTACTGTGCACACTATACATGTAGGTATATATACACGCACGACGACCACCCCCTGACAAAAAGAAAAAAGAGAAAGAATGACAAAAACACATTTCAGCTTCAATCAATCGACGCCATAAACAACACGACAAACATACATCTCACTCGAACGCATAATGACCTTTCCTCGCCCCCTCCTGATATCCTCCGGCGGCGTTTTTTCGCTCTGGACGAGCACTCGAGCGTATATATACGAAAACTTTCCTCCTTTCGCATGGCTGATATCAGCCCGTCAAAGTACCCGAAAAGTCCATCCCCCGTGTATAAAGCTATGTATTTTTCCCTTTCTTGTCGCGATCTCATCCCTTTTAGTCCTACGGTCCTCTATACATATATATCTTTCAGTTAGCCTTGTGACAGGACAAAAGCTTCGCTCGAAAAGTTTAAAGCGCGCCGTAGTGTGAAGCGCTTGACCTGAACTGACAAAGTATACTCGGCGCCGCGCGACAGACAAATCGAATAGAAAAGTTTACTTTAACCCTCCAATACCCATACCGCGCCATTTGGAAGCTTCATACCTATACGTATATAATACCGTATATTTTCTACTATTACTTATACGCACATACACACACGGTGGAAGATAATTATTATATATCCACAGCCAGGCGTGGCGCTGCGCACATATCGTTGATATAGATCGAGCTTTCACGGTTATCGGATCGAGACCCAACGTAATCTTTCTCCCTCGCGGCCAGCACATGCGCACGCACGTCGAATCTACTGCGCGGTAATCAAATAGACCGAGGGTAGATACTTTTATATCACATCTTTCTCGATTGAAAGGGAGCGCGTGAGAGAGTTGACGGACGAGTGAAGCGAGAGAAAGAAAGGAAGGGGAAATAATAAGATATCCCGCGAGAGGAAACGCGGATATGAAGAGGGTAAACGTTTGCGCGTTCTGTTTGCGACATGATGTGAGAAAGTGCACGAGAACCGCGAGTAAATATATACAATTGTCGTCCGAAAATACGCTATGTATATCGAGCGTAGTGATTCAGATGAAAAGTATGGGACACGAGAGACGCGCACTCCACAGAAATACTCGGGGTTTCAGAACCGTGCGTTATCTTATTCTCCTTCTCTTTCCGCGAAAAAGCGTCTGTCTTTTATTTATACGCGTGACAAGAAAAAGGGAGGCAAAAAAAACTTGCGCCAGCGGCGGTGGGAGCAGCGGTTGAAAGCGGTTATTATACGCTCTTAGCGATAATTTTTTCAGCTAATGAGATACGCGATAAAGCGCGCACACGGCCGTGCAAAAAAGCTCTATTTGATAAGCATAGGCGAGTTGGAAATTTTCTCTCTCTTTCTGCGTCTCGTGCACGAACACGAGCAGCAGCAGCTTTTAAATCGAGTTACTACATATAGCGGCCCGGACTAAGTACGTGTGAAGTCGGGTTCGGTGGAAAAAAAATTGGCGCGCCAGTTGGTAAAACGATCGGTCGCCGCGCGCGCGCACGTGAGGCTTAATTATGGAGCCGCGCGGCGGCGGTGAGAGTGTTTTAATTTGACTTTTACAGCGCTCGTGTAACTTAATTATGTAACTGCGGGGCAGAAGAAAAAAAAGTATATTGCTCGTTATAAATTTTTAATTTGCTTCGCTGAACGGAGCTGTAATGAATAGAATATGAATATTATTGCTATACGAGGTTCGAATGCGTTATTATGAATCAACTACTATTAAATTATATTTGTATTGTTCCACCATAACTTGTCCATTCTGTTTTTAGCTTCTGAAACCCTTATGTATTTGGGAAAAAAAATCTCCAATAATTCTTTATGGTGTGTAACATCACTAAATACAATCGGTCATAGTCGTAGACAAATATGCTTGCTTTAATTTAAAACTAATCTACAAAATCGGCCTCAAATGTCATTTTCGTAGCATGTCCAAAAATGAAATTTGGACATCAAACGGCACTATACAGAACAGTAAGGTCCATTAAAAAGTATTCCTGTATGTACATCATAAACTATTATAGAGCTAATATAACACATTTCTTATAGTTTTACAATCAAAGAATGCTATTTATAAGTAAAACGAGAGGCTTACTTTTTATTCATCAATTTTCGAGAAAATGCTACACTATATTAAAAAGCGCGCTATTTCACTATAGGGCGCCACCAACTATATTATTTCAAAATTGCTCTATAGTGGTCTATTTTAAATATTAAAAAATAAAACATATCTTTTTCATGTTAATAATAAGTAGTTAAATGAAACCTATACTCAGAAAATTTTTTTTATATCACATGGTTAAGATGTACGAGCTAATAATTGATAAAATGTTAGTACAGCAACCGTCCGTAACACGAAAAAATTAATTTATAAATTACAACTACGTATAACTTTTCGTAGAAGTAACGGATTCTGGTTTCGCTTTACAAAGTTGATTTGTATGTTATATAATAGTATGAATAAACGTGCTACTCGCACTTAAAATGAAACGATTTGAACAATAAACTTTTTGAAGTCTGTTTTGGTAAAGTTATGGCGGTATATATTATATAATACTTTGGTTAGAAAGGAAAAATTATTGATTTTCCGCGTGGCTTTTGCATTTGGATGTAAAGATATAGCCATGCAATTCATTCAAAAATGTATAAGGGGAGTAAGGAACTTTGACAACGAACGAGCAAACTTTGAGAAAAAGTTTCAATTAGATGAAGCGCACGCAGCGTTGTGTGTTTTCTCTTGTCGTACAATCAGCCAAAACAGAATAACGTATACGCCCTTCTCCCTTGGCAGTATCTCAAGATATTAACATATGTATATGTATACAAAGAGCAGCGCATATAGTTACGTTCATATGGGAAGACAGAAAATTTACGACACAGTGAGGACGAATTTTAATGTAGTGCTATACACACACACACACGTTCAGCCAAACTTTTTTATGGGAAAAGTTGCACGACTCGAAATTCCGGAGCGCGCGAGATTCGCTCGCAAGTTCCTTCCCCTTCCTGAGTTGTTTTTTCCTTTTTCCGTTCTCTCCTTCCCTCTCTCACGTGTGTCTTACACCTATAAAACTTTTGCTTTAGTAGCTAATTTCGTCGCTTACATCTTTCACCCAATTGTCTCTGTCTTCCGAGCTAATTGGCCGCGCGGCATTTGCAGAGGCGTATACTTGTTTATCAACACAAATGGAAAATAAGAAATAAAGAAATCTTTGTAGAAAATGTATGTCAGCAGCGTGGAGCTTTTATTGCTTGTGCGCAACAGAGAACATCAGTCGTAGAAAAATAATATTCGTATAAAATATGAAAATATGTATAACATTCTTATTCGCGTATAGTGTATTATTTTATAAAGAATTTTTAAAAGAGAAGAAGAAGAAGATGGTCTGGATGTCTTCAAGGCTTGAGCAGAGCGCAACGACAGGAACCGTCGACGCAGTACTTGCCACCCTCGCCGCCGGGAATGCTGCCGACGTTCTTACAAGCAGCCTTGCACTCGCTTTCGGTACATTCTGCGAGAAAAAGTGGAAACGAAAGAAAAAAATTACTCACCGCGTAAATAATTAATGATCTACTCATTGCACCACCGTAAATCAAAGCTATATTCTTGTATAGTTGTATATAGTTATTATACTCACTCGCTTGTGCGCCGGCGAGGAACAGCACGGCAACGACGAGCAGCCACATGTATTTCAAGAAGTTCATTTTCTCGACTTTCTTAAAAAACGACTATTAACAAGACAATGTTGTATCTGTATACGTAGCAGACTTCTTCTGTCGCTCCGCACAGCTACCGTCCGTGCTTTTATACGTCCGCGCGTTGTTTTCGCTAAGCCGCCGTCGCGACTTATCCGACTGACCTATGCACTCTCTTAATCGTCGTTCGCGGAATATATATAGCTGAATTTGTAAATATTACAGCGAGTCCGAAATAGTCCACTGCTGTTTGTTGTTGCGAAGATCTAGAAAGCGCGTCAAGGCCGCGCAAATCAAATCGAATTGATATAGATACGAGAGAGTCCCAGAAATATGGGCAAGAAAAAATAAACGCCTCTGATAGAGTGTGCTGTCGCTATCGCATATTCTACGCGTGCGCGTGCGGTTATGTAACCGTGCGTACGGCTTTGACATTGTTACCTATATACTATTCCACGTAGGGTGCTTGTCAATCGAATCGTACATAATAGGATCAGTTACGGGAAGTTTTCTTTATTGCGTAGGGGGCGAGGGTGTTGAGCTTGCAGTTTATATACCTGCGGGGGTTGTGTAAAAACATATTTGGTGTATGTGTTTGATGTACGGGTGGACGTATGATGTTCGTCATTAGCGTTGTGTATATGAGCAATTCCAAAAAATGTAATACGTCCTTTTGCCATTCCAAAACAGCCGAATTTTTTTTTCTTTTTAAGCACACCTTTTGCACATGGTTTTTCTTTATACCTTATAATACGTGTGAAAAATGATGAACAGTTGAAAACAGATATGTGACACTCGTACATCCTAAACGCATTACCAACAAATTTTCTAGAAGAAAAAAAAAATTTAAGTAGAAGAAAAGATCGAGCTTTAATTTAAGCCAGGAATCGTTAAAATGGGATGATCTTGTGTAAAGTTACGTCCATTTGAAAATTGAAATAAATGATCAAAATGAGCGATGCTCTTCCCATTTAAACGATTCTTAGCTTAAATTCAAGCTCTATTCTTCTAGTTTAATTTTCTTGTTATGGAAAATTTGTTGGCGCCTCTAGGAGCTTAATATTGGGTAATCATAAGTGACTATAGTCTTCGTTCATTTTGATGTGCAGGTAAAACAGTATCACAAATCTGTTTTCCATTGTTCAGCATTTATCTCATGATATTATGATTTTAAAGTAGACAGATTGAGAAAACCCACGTGCGCAGGCAAGGTGTAAAAAAATTTCGGCTCTATTTGGACGACAAAAGGGCAAACTTATTAAATATGGAATTGCTCATAATACTCGGATCCATATGACCGAAAGCCTAAAAGATATCGTTATCTCTACAACAACAGGTATAATCCGGGGCAGGAATACGAGCGCTGTATAATTTTATTCATATAATCCTTTGTAAATTTTAAAGCTCTCCATACTCTCCCGATCTTACATAATCCCACCATTCTCGGGCTTACGATATTTACGACAATGGACAGCACTGTTCGCGTATAAATCGCGCGATAGCTTAATTTTTGTAATAATACAAAAATTATGTCGCGGTATCAGGGTCTCTCACTCTCGTCTAATAAAATTTCTCCGAACGCGCAGATAACGCACGAGCAGATACGTAAACTCCCGCGTGCACATGTCAATCCGCGTCCACGCGATAGCCGTAAGCTCCGATCGTACACGAATCGATTCATTTCCGTCTCCCCTCGCTCGAACTTTTCGCGATTAGATTACTTATAGTACCACAACTCATGGCAGCTGTAAACCCCTCGCGAAAACCATAACAAACAAAACGTCTAAAATCAATCGCGGCTCGTGTACGATAATATTTCATCGCGCACATCCTTTCCACGGCGTGTGGTACATCAAAGGGGCGTGCTTCGCGAAAACGGCAAGTTTAGAGCGCGTATCGGTCATTCCGCATGCGGCCGAGTGAAAAATCGCACCACCACGCACGCAGCAGCAGCAGCAGCGTGTAGTGTAAGAGAGCAAGGAGCAGCTTCTCGGGCAGTCGGAGCACGTACTTCATTTCTCGGCGGGCGGCCGCGCGCTAAACACAATTAAGCGATATCCGCCAATATTGCCGTTGCCGACGCGTGGGTATACAGGCTGGTATTAGTCTTACAAGGCTTCGACACTCTGCGACTTGGAAATTCGCTATCGCTCTCGCTTTCTCTGTGCGTACATAGTGTTTCTGCGAGTTGAAGCTGATCGCGATATAATAGCAGATATCGCGGCTGGGGATGGTGTATTCATGAAAGGATCGTTAGCCGTGAACTGTATATATATATATGCACTTTTTGCGGAGACGAGAGAGAGAGGGGTTTTATAAATTGCATTACGCGCGCGCGCACGGCGTCCTTCGTATTAGATTTATACCTCCGCGAGGAGAAGAAAGAGGGGGGAGACTTAAAAGGTTAAAGCAACTCGAGGGGGTGCATGTATAGCATAGATGCCTCTTTCAAAGGATTTACCTTCTGGAAGTGGGGTTTCGGAGGACGATAGAAGAAGGAAAAAAACGCGTAAGTGTATTTCCCGTTTAAGATATAGTCTATATAGTATAGTACGTGTGTGCTTTTGCACGCGCTTGAGAATCGTCTTATCAATATACGCGATTCTTTATATCGTCGGCGCAACCTCGGAGCGAGTTTGCTGAGAGAGAGGAGAGGAACAGATCAAAGTGAAATCCGGTCCAAGGCATGAGGCCGGAGGGGCTAGTGGATGATGATGATTATGGTTCTTTTGAATTTTTTTCTCGTGCGGACACCGCGTTATGCTGATTCTCCCGGCGTTCGCGCGGGCTCCCGAGTGTGTCTTCTTCAGAGGGAGGGAAGAGAAATCGAGGCGTCATACTTTGATATTTAAATTCTTTTTGTCAAGGCTTCGTGTTCCCCCCTTTGCGATAAAAGTTCTCTTTTTACCCTGCATGGATATATACTGTAAAAGAACATAAATCTGTGAGAGTAAATATCGTTTGCATTGGAAATAATCCGTCATCGTCGTATTCTTTTTTTTTTTTTTTTGCTCGTAATTGCATTGTTCCTGCGATACTCGATCGCCCGATATCTTTTGATTGCATAAAGCGCAGGCGCAAGCGTCATTCGTTTATACCGTGTTAATCTATGAAGCATCGAAATAGAACTGTCAATCTTTAATCCACTTTCTCTCTATATGAATACATAAAAATAAATCATTCGTTCAGACTCCCGCACAATCTACAACTCCTCCATTGGAAATCAGAGAATTCAACGCGACACAGGAGAAAGTTCGTTATATACGACATAACGGACCGTCGAAATTGAGCGTTTTGTACAGAGGATCGGGCGACAGAGGAAGCAAGTTTTAATAAAGCGCAGATGTGTCGCATCCGCGCTCGCGGCCGACGCGAGGCAAATCCAAACGGGCGAATAATTGATGACGCGCGCTCGTTCGCGGGACAGATCGATTGCCTTTAGAGACAGGGAGAGGGAAAATAGATGGGATAGACAAAGACGATAATGCTCCTAGCATTGTTGTTATAGTCCCAGAGTACTTTCTTCTCTCTCCGCGCACATGCACTGGCTGCTGCTATACTACATATAAGACGTAGAATACAGTGCAGCTAGAGCGATGAAAACTTTAACGATCGTCAACTTCCTCTCGCGCTTTCATTTAAACTTCGCCGCGAGATACCTATTGCGCTACACGACTGCTAGAAGTGAGACCGAAGGTCGATCGCGCACGAGCGATCGAGTTCGGATTTTGCCTTGGACCATCGCAGAAACATTCTCGCGCGTGGCAGGCACGCTTAGCTCTCTCGCGGGCTAAATTTATCGATCTTGTTTTGCCTATATAAATTGCTCCTCCGAAGGCACTCGAGTATACATATAGTTGACTTTTTCCTACGCACGAAGTGGAAAGCGATAAAGCCACGGCAATTAAAGCCTGCGCGCGTATGGCCATCATGCAAACATCATATATATAAACGCGGTCGTGTGTGTACGCTTCTGATTATAGAACGGGAAATCGGTGTCGGTTTAATTAAACGAGTACGCGTATACGCCGTCTCTGTGTCTATTACAAATTACTACGCACGGGGAGCGAGTGCAAGTTCGAATTTCGTCGCACGCGCGCGTGGAAGATAGGTAATTAACTTGAGGACGACAGTAGTGTTATAGGCACGCGTCGCAAGTTTCATCGAGCGCGCCGATAGAGCGTGAGATCTAATTAATTAGAGAGCGGGACGACACGTGCGACTTAAAACTCATGCCGGAAAAAAGCGAGCGATTCTTTTCCCAGTGTATTTAGCTAACAGCTTTACCTTGACCCCAACGCGCGGTAAGTACGGGTAACGCGCTTTCGTTTGGTCTCTACGGACTCCATCTCGTTAAAAAGTCCCCGTGCACCCACCTCTCGCTAATTCGCTAATCCAGCCGAGCCTAATTGCTAATCACCTCTCATTCCCTCTCTAACACTTTTACAACTATAACATCCGAATACCTCGCCTGTCCCACACGATACACGATGTCTCTCTCTGTATACTCATTATAATTGCTCGACGCCACGCCGCGCACATCGTCAAAGCCATGCCCGCACGCGCGCTCTTCCGTCACCGATAATTCGCATGCGCATATATACATACGTGCGAGCCGGTAGGGAGGCAATCGGCGTTAACTCACAGCTCCGATAGAGGCTATAGCAGCATCTCTCGGCAGATGTGCCGCAGATATCCCAGGCAAGAGATGCTCAGTCGCCTCAGTAATTAAGCTCCCTCCCCGCCTCCGCTGCGAGCCATTATTCAAACGATTATGGTGGACTAGACGACGCGATAACGCGCGAGCAGTAGCCTCTGGCGTCGTGGTGGTTGCTGTCAATGGGCACGTAGAGGTATCGTATAAGCTGGTATAGGTATGACTTTCGTCTGCCGTGTTCTCTCTCTGTCAGTCGAGGTAGAGATCTGGCTGCTGGATTATGGATTAGGTGAGCTGGAAGGAGTAGGGTAGTGTAGAGGAGAGTAGCGGGATCGACGGATATATATGACAAAGTTGCGGTGTGGGTGCAGAATTCCGAGTGGTACCGGACGATTGAAATTCGAGAAGAGAGGAAGGGAGAAGGTTTAAAGGAGAGGAGGGTATATATAGTGGGGCTTGGAGTATCGTTGGTCGATGGTTGATTGATCGGATCGGGGTTGAGGGTTTGTTTTCTAATTGATGCGGGGATAACGGGGCACGACTGTAACGATGCGTTCTGTCTATTATTTAGATACATTATACTTTTGTTTCTATATTCAATATTATTATAGTTAGTGTTATTGATCTTTAAATTGAAATGTTTTATTGATAAACGTTGATAACTTTCATGTACATGAAATGCATTTTATAATAAAAACTTCTGTTAATTGTGAGAAATTGTTAATTTAAAGTAATAGTTTTATATTTGCAATATTTTATTAAACTAGCTACATTATTTTCGCTCGCTTGAAATAATATTTTGATGATGAGTTTTATTGAAAACAATATTCAGCACAGATTAATTCATATAATTTTATTTACAATAATTATTGAAACATTTCAAATATTAATATAATGTAGTTTAATATAATGTAGATGTAGATTTAATTTTCAGTTTAGTTATAAGAACAAATTTAATAGACTCCTCGAAATTTACTGTTTAACAATATAAATTTACGGGTTCAACTATGTATATCAATTAAATTTAATGATAATTTAGTATTCCGTTCTATAGAGTTGTGCACGCTAGGTCATAAACCGTTACTATCTGCGATATCGGCGACTATCAGTGAAGCATATTTTTAGATCCAATATTGCAGCGATATATATACTTACGCGCAAAGTGAGCACAATTATATATACGATATATATTTTTATAGAATTTTTGAGCCAACATCGTTCGCGCGTTTACGCGACTGGAATTCACAGGGATTTCTCGAAATCCAGGCACACTCTCGCCTTCCTTTTTTTTCTCAATGAAGAAATTTTTTAACGTATCAGCCACGCAAAAAATTATTCAATTTCAAGCTCGCCGTTGTAAAGCGTATAGAAACGGCGAATCAGAAATGTCCATGAATAAAAGCGGAACTTTTTATACATACAAAAAGATACACCCCCGTCAATAAAAGAATCGCCAGATGGATCGAGCTTATGAATTTCTTTGATGTGCACAGAAAAATAGCGTTATTTCACAAGAGACACGCTGTATAGTAAAATTTTAAAGCAATATAGAACATCGCTTTAAACTTACGAACGCATGTATAAAATAATGAATATGAATATGCATACGTACATACGTCTGCATCTCTCATATATATGTAATTCTTTAAAACGATCCTACACCATACCAGCGCCGCGAGATAAATACTTTATTGTTCCACACCAATCCTCGTCCACCTTGTTAGCCACTCTCTGAACAAACAAACAAAACTTCCTCTTTACCATAAACTCTCCATCCCACATCCTTTATATACTTCTTAGCATACATACACACCACACACATTTTCCCGCCGAGCTCTCCTCTCGAATCCTACATAATAGTTCGTTACGTGCGCTCAAGGACTCTCAGCGAGAATATTTTCCCGCAATTACCATAGAGCCATACGATTAACCGTTTAAATTTCCGCCTCTCCCCCCCTTTTTACAAACAAAAACAAACGCCAGGAAACATCTCAATTTCAAAGCACTTAGCAACTACTCTTCGCTCAATACACACGCGCGAGCGCGCCCGGCGTTATACTTGCAGGCGCTTGCTCTCGCGAACCAGTCGAAGTTGAAAAACAATTTCAAGCCCCATTGGCGTTTCCGAGCCGAGAAGCGACGCTCACAGACGGACAGGAAGAGGGACAGAGAGGAAGAGAGAGCTTCTACTCCCTCTCTCTTGGAGAAGAACGTGGGAGGAGGGCAATCCCATCCGGGTAAGTAAAGCCGGCGCGCGTACGTCCTCTGGCTGGATTTCGCCACCGCCTCCAATTCCGTCTTACATGACAATCGTCTCGTCGGAAAAGCAGCCTGAGAGAAGAGGGAGGATCTCTCCCGGCTTTGTCCCAAGAATCTCTCCCTCTCTCACTCTCACTCTCCTGGCGCTTGCGTGTGTATTACCTCATTGCTGATTATTTTCGAGCGTGCCGCCCCTAATCCAAGAGCAGCCAGCTCCGGGAGAACGATTCAATCCCCGCGATTCTCTCTTCTCAGCTGCGTTCCAGCTTCCATTCCATCTTCTATACACTCTCCGCTACTACATATAGTACACCATCCCCTCATTTTGACAAAATCCTCATCGTCGTCTGTTGAGGTCGAAGCAACCTTGGCGATTCGATTAATGGATTGCTTTGGCTTTTTTTTTAGCTGAACCATCGATATACATTATGGAAAACTCTATCGCTCCGGCGGTGGCAGCATAAGGATCGTAGGCGTCTATTAATATCGATTACCAGGTAACTGTATATGTATGTGTATATAGCGCCTGCTATGTGTGCGTAAGGAGAGACGCGTACAGCAGCCCTCACTCTCGAGCAGCTCGTTAATCTTGGCTCTCCTGTATGATGGATGAGAGCGCAAGCTCGAGAGTCATCCGCCGCATTAACATTCGAACTCCGGATCCAGCCGCCCGCGTCCGATAATGTATATAAGCGAAACTGCAGTGTCCTCTCTCGTACAGTAGAAATAAGCGCATCAATTATATATTCGTATTTTTGCACGACCGCTTTTATTGCTGCGCGATAGATACTGCGAAAAACTGGTATGTATACGCGTATATAATCAAAGTGTTCGCGCTCTCTCGCTGATCTTTATATTTGAAGCGCACGCGGCGAGCCAGCGGTCGAGAGTAGTTTTTTAATTAAAAACTTTCGAGTATAAGATATAGCGATAGAGAGTGAAGCGCGATGGCCTCGAATTTTAAATTTAATTTAAAAACAAAGGAAGAACCGCGCGAGCGGCTTCGATATGCATATTTTTCATTTTGCCCAGCGTCTTAGCTCTACTGCTCTATCTCTCTCCTCTTTCCGCGTTATTAAAATATCCCGCGAGTCTATCCCTATGCCCTCGAGCGAGCGCGCGAATCGGCACTGCTGTGCAGAGAAATTAGCAATGAGCGTCGACGCGCTCGACTAGACTCTCGCGGATTAGTGGTATAGTAGAGAGAGGGAAAAAGAGAGCAGCTCCGGAGTTTTTTCAGTAGTAAGAATCGATGTTAGTTGCGACGGTTTATACGGTGAACGAGAATATCAGATTCTCGTTTTCTCCAGAACGGGCAGTTTGAGAGATTTTTCTGAAATTTTCAATTCATTTCGGTTTTACGAGCTTAATCGCGAGAAGCCGAACGAGGGAGGGGAGGAACAGAGATTTTACGAGCTTCATTTAATGGACGTACGGTTGGGAAAAAGAGAGTGTCTTGTATAGCTGGATTATGTACGCTTCGTGTAGTCCGTCCGTTGAACGTAGAGACAGAAAAGTTTAAATTGCCTTTGAGGGAGAGTTTGATTTCGTGCAGATGATGCTTTAACGTGAAAAGTGTATTTATTGCGGATTTCTTCCGAAATGTTTTTCTATTAATGAATATATCGTTAAAGCGACGAAAATGGAATAACGCGGGACCATTATATAAACATAGATATTTGTTCGATAAATTTTGTTTCAGAATGTAAAATATTTTGAACAACTCTATACGTTATAACGAAACCAAATATTGATCTTTATTAAATTTGACAACAAAATTCGATGTACAGAGGGATGGCAAAAATAACACGGGCGAAAGAGAAATAAGATATCGATTTTATGGATAAAAATGAAATATCTGCCTCCGTCACTTTATTTGAATTTTAGAAAATGTTTCCCATTACGACTATTATAGGTCACTGGCGATAGTTAAATAAAAAGTATAAGCATTTGCTTGAATGCTCATCGTCAATGTTCACGACTTTTTGTTCAGCTGTAGTTTAATATGATATGACATAAACGACTTTTTGAAACGGGTATATACGCCAAGTAAATACGGAGTAGAGCATATTAATAAGTTTGTTCAAGTAATTAAATTAATGGCAAATAAGGACTCTGGTCGATGCTGTCAATACGAAACTTCAGAAATCGTGACACCGCATATAATTTATGAATTATCTGTATGGACAAAACAAACTCGAAATAACTGCGTATATTCGAGCAGGGATCTCGTATAATAATACAACGAAATACATTTTCATCAATTATCTGAAAGCTGTGTCATTAGTTCAATCAGTAACAATAAACTTTTCGAAACTCGAAATTTGAAATTTTAACCAGAAATAATTGTGTAAGCAAAATAAAAAGAATAAGACCCGTCCGGTTGAATTGGTGAAGTAGAACATGAATAACCACGCACTGCAAATATTTTTATTTTTCCGAGAGGAAACTTTGTTATTGCACTCCAAGACACACCAAAAGATCTCGAATATTCATAGATGCGGAAACACAAACACAACGGCAATAGCAATATCAACCCAAAACAATCCAATAACAGCACTCTCCAAAAATTTCGATGCGCGCGCGACTCGTTCAAAATACATATACAAACACAGCGATTGGTAATTCCGTGCTTCGTCCTCTCCCGGCGCCGAAATAATCAAACCATCGCGCTTGCTTTCGACACGGTTATTGCGTTTTGCGCCCGCGCGGCCGGCAATACTTCCCACATTTCCTCGCCAGTAAATTATTAAATGAATATTACACAGTGGTGTATACATATCTACCCGAAGACCTGCGAGCATATGAACCGAGGAGTTTATGCTCGCAATAAGAACGCGCCGCGTTTGAGATTAGGTTGAGGTTCGACTGTGTCTCGCTCATACCCTTATATACTCCTCCTCCTCCACCCTTTTGATAAAATTGGGAGCAGTGTGTAAGGGAATACCATCCAGCCTGGAGCTAGAGACGCATAATAAAATAGAGAGCAGCAGCAACAGCAGCAGCGCACCCATTTGCATATTACGTATATGTGTATTACCTATATATGTATATGCACAAGTGTTTGTCCGGCGGGGCCCATTCGATGCACGACGCTCATTTTCCGGCCGTCTTTGACGCGCGCGCTCGCGAGCGTTTACGACGGTACGCTACGACTTCTAAGAATGATAACGAGATCGGCGCCGTCCTCGTCTTATTCTCTCTCTCCATCTCGTTGCAATTCTAGCGCTCGCTCAAGGAAAGCTGACGCCGCAGTATATACGCGAGAGAGTACGCGCGGAGCTTTTTCGAATTTCCCCGACGACGGCCGATTTGATTTTCGATTCGCCCATGCTACGTTATTATGTATATACACTGCACAACGATATTATAGACATACACACATGCACATAGCGTCGTGGCGCTTGATAAAAGTTAAATTTCGACATGGCCCCGGGGTTATTGCTAATTGAGTTTGTTTCAGTTTAAAGTCCCCCTCCCGCACCGTTCCCGTCTAGCTAGCTCTCTGGTTTATTGGTAGTTCCGCGCATATTGCGATTCATATCTCCTCGCTGTCCCACTGCCCAGCCTCGTGTACACCGCGACGTAGTATAGAAAAGTGCCCGCACTATTTGCGGACCACTCCAATGATGTCCGAGAGTATAATAACTTCCGCTCTTTAACTTCCACTTTCTTCACAATTTCGTCCGTACGCTATGCTGCAGCTCGCGCTCTCTGCGCTTATAACGGCGGCGCGCGGTGAGAACCCATTTGCGAAACTCCTCTCGCAGCGACAATTATTATTTCGCGCAGCGTTTATTCGTCGTTTGCGATTTTTCTATTAAATGCCGCGAATAAATTGAAAAATTGTCGATATACGCTGTGTGTGACAGGATGTACAAACGAATATATAGGTATATAGTACGCGCGTTTATTATATATACCGCGCGTGTCAAAGTGTGATGGAAGGCGGGCCCGCGAACGCCGGAATTCGGGATGGATTTACGGCATAGCTCGTCGATTTTTTCCCCCTTTATACATGTGTACCCTCGTGCGTATTAAAAAACAGGCAAATCGGTTTTGCCGCTATTTTCGTGTCTGCTACGGTTATTTCAAGTGGTGAAGAGCGTTTTTTTTGCGCGTGCTTATATACGTTGTATTCCCACGAGAGAGGGTAGTACAAGTTTACATCAGGTAAAAATGATGTATCGCCGCCACCGCGCCGCTGTGAATGGCCCTGGAATTCGTCATATTTTTTTCGTAAAATAAACCGTCATCCCACGCGTCAATATAAATGAAAAAGTCATTTTTCACCGCTGGAATTTTTAATAACAACTTCATCGTGTACCAGCCTTCCGCGCCTTTTATCGCGAATTCGAAACTCTCAATAAAATTTCTCTTTCACTACGAAAATTCGCATTTCTTTATTAAAAAGCGCTACCTCCTCCCCGGGATCACACCTACAGCTCTCTCTCCCTCGTCATTCTTTGCCGCCACCCGCTGCGATCGACGGGGGAGGAAAAAAATTTCTCTCCTCCGTCACGCGAACTGGAAATATATCGTACATTGTTACCTCCATAAGTCGTGTCTATCAGACCGAATCTTACCCCCATACATCCACCCAACAACCCTTCTCCTCTCTCTTTAAACATTACACCTAAAAAAGCGGAACCTCCCCGAGATAAATAAAAGACGCCGTATATATAGACGATCGGGAGTACACACCCCGTGGAGGAGAAGGGGGGAAGGGATGGAATCGCGAGGCGCCAACGCACGCGCGTGCCGATGTTCGGCCAGCAGCAGTGGCGTCGCGACGCCCGAACCGCGCGCGCGTGTGTCTCGGAGTATAGTGGTACCGTGGCAGCCGCACTGGCAGCTCGTCGCTCTCGTGAGCCGCGCTGAGAGTGGTGTATAATACCTGTTGCCTATGTGTCTCCCGGTCGCCGCCGTCCGTCCCCACCGTTAAGGGATTTAGCCTCAGTGAGTTATTCTTTTCTTTCGGGGGTTCGCCTGGAATTTGCCCGAGATTGAGGTGCACTATATACCGGCGGGGTGAAAAATGACTTTTGAAGAGGATTACCGAAGGTACAGTGTGACTATTTGGCGCGATCGAAGATGAATGCTGATGGGAAGTTATATTCTTCGTGCTGCCGTTGGTGGTGCCTCGAGGAGAGAGGAAGCAGTTGTTTAAAAGAAAATAGCGCACGTTCTACTACTGGCGGTTTTAGAAGCGGCACGTTTTCCGCAGAGTCAATGTATTCGTAAACATCGGCAATACACACGTCGAACTGAACGTTTGTAAGTATATACTTTTTTCTTTATTCCCTCTCGATTGCTCCATCGAAAGAAAGTTAAAAGAAAACCATCTCTCCGTAACAGCCGGCCATTATTATTAATTTCCTCGTTCCCCCTCAAGTACGTTATTTGCTCCGGTGAATCGTAAATTAAACATTAGACGCGATAATTTTCATTTTAAAATTTAATCTTAGGCCATTCGGCCCAGTAAGCGCGCGGAAATTATTCAAATGAATTCTTACTTAATCACGCGGTATTACGTCTTCGCTCTCACTCTCTCTCTCTCTTTTCCGCTGATCAATATTCGATAAAATTGCGCGCACACTCTTGCGCGCTCCGAGAAGACAGCTTGATGAAATTTTCGGCGAAGGGAGCGCGAGGAAGCAGAAGGCGCGACCGTGCAGGCGGCCTATGAATAATCGCTCAAACACAACTGCCGGCGCGCGCGGCATAATGAAGCTTTGCGCATGCATAAAATTTTCCGATCGAAATTTCTCTTTAATCGCATTAAAGCCCTGTAGTATGTAAAGCGCCCAATGACCGTACGCCCTTGTTCATACACTGAGAAAAATGATTTAATACAAATTACTATAATACATTGTAACGTCGGGATCATATACTTGCAATATTAAAATAATTATACTATGTTTTATAGTAGAAATTCCTAGACGTATGAAGCTTCACTATAAAACATAAACGGCGAGAAAGAAATTTGTAAAAATTAATAAAAATTTAGTAATTTTTACGAAACTGCACTATATTTTACCAAAATTTTTGGCACTTTTTCTTACTTTAGTCAAAAATGCTAAAAAGTTTGGTATAGAATTTGAGTTTTCAGCTCTGACTCCCGGTTACTCGACAGTTTCGTAATTTTTACTAATTTCTTCCTATTCCATTCCAATTATTTGGATATTGTAATTATGTCCCAACGTTGCTATATTTTGGAGATATTTTTATTAAATCATATTTCTCAGTGATATAGGTATATATAAAAACGCGCATACTGATTGCATTATTTATCGCACGCCCTCTCTAAATTAACATGCAAATAAACGTACCGTATACCCATCCCCTCTTTCGAAAAAGGATTTGCTATAAATTACATTTACAGCCGCTTCCTGTAACATAAAAAAGAAAACACAAACTAGCACTCGTTGGGGTCCGTCATATAAACCAGCTCGTATTTATCATTGAAACACACCCACGCGTATATTTGCCGAGAGAGAAAGAGAGAAAGTTGAGAGTCGTGTATATTTTAATAATCTTGGCGCCTGTGAAACACATCTCGTTAATGAAATGAAAGATAACTCGAATTCTTTCTTTCCCATTATATCCACGGCCGCCGCCGCCCGCTATCACGCGATTCTGAAATTCCCGCCGCGCTTCTTTACACCGTGTAAACAGCTCTCAGCGTAACGCCCGCTTGCGAGTATACACTCATTAATCCCTCGTTACAGGATCTACTATACCTACCTCAAAAGCTCGGTCTCTCTCACACCCTCGCGTGCTTATTTACAGCGTTATTATATCCTCGTACACGCTGAAATAACAATACCCTCTCGATTCCTCCGACCCTCTGCTATCCTTTTCCCACCTTTATTGCGGTCTTTTTTTTCCTCCACGTTCGCTCGAAGATCGAGAGCTGCCTTTATCGCCCGCGGCTCTGTCTTGTTTATTATCGGCTGCTAGCTCTTTCTCTCGGGCCGTCGTAATTATGAGGATATTCGCGCGAGTCCTTCGAAGGTCACGTTGACAGAGAGCGACGGGTAAAATCGCGCGCCCTCCGGTCCTGGGTCAATATTATCGCAGTTGTCGTCGCCGTCGACGGAGTAGAGCAATTTTTCGAGAGTGCCCTTAATGAGAATCCTCGCTCTCTGGCCTCTCGCAGCAGCGGCGCGCGCTGCTCCTCTATTTCCGTCGCCAGCGACGAGCGGCAAAAACGGAGGAAAGGATAAGGAGCGCGAAGAGGACGACGAGGCTGCGTAAGTATAGCGCGCAAGAAGAGGGAAGACGTCGCACGCGGTAGATTGATCGTCTGGGAAATATTCGCGATGTGCGTGCAGATGCCGTATATAATATATAGTATATATACCTGTACGTGTAGTCGACGATTATTATACGGACGAGAGGTTCTCCCCAAGGACCGCGAGGTTAAAGTAAAAGAGACCTTACTCCGCACTCTTTATTCGCTCTCCGTGATCTGTAAATTTTCATTTCTCCGAGCGAAATCCGCGGCGAAGCTTCTACCGCTCTGATGGGCTCTTGTCTCGAGGATATGGGGCCCATTACTCGGGGAATTTCTCTTATCGTCGCTGTGCTATATCGCCGCGCCGCGGCCGGGAACGATAACTCAAAAAGTTTACGGCGCGCAATATGTCCCTCGCACACTCTCCCGCGGGAGCTCCACGCGCGAAGAGAAGAGAGGAAAAAACGCGCGAGTGTAAAGTTACACGTTGGGAATCCGCCGCGCGTCGTAGGATGAATGTCTTACACGGCGAGATAATGATCCCCGAATAAATTAGTGTCCAACGCGCGAGCGTGCGAGGCCGTAAAGCCGCGGGTGATAAAGCCGGCCGAAATTTGTTTTCCCACTCTCTGTCTTTCTCTCGCTCTATATGCCTACTGCTGGCTTTATTGTCGCCGCGACCTGACAACGATGTATGTTATCCCGTATAAGCGCGGCTGTACCTTGTGTATATGTATATAACGCGTCGAGGTGCGTATTAACCAATGAAAATGAGATTTCCCGGCGAGCGTGTGTATGTGACCCGTTGATTGCTCTAGCCACATCCTTTGGTAGGATATACAATTAGAATGAAATCCCTCCGCGAGCGAGTCGTTAATTTCTCATTGATTTGTTCCCACACGACGTGTAACGTACGCTCGTTGCTAATTACTGTCAGGATCTATATACGAGAGACAAGTTGTCGCGACAGGAGATGTGTAATAGAAATTTCACGCGGACCATTTGATCTCGAATGCTCATCATCCTCGACGCTCGTTCCATTTTTTTCTCCTTTACCCGCACCCGCGCGCGCTCGAGGAGAATAAACGCGCGCGAGTCCGTGCGAAATCCAATTCCCTCCGGTTTACCCACGCAGAGAGAGAGAAGTGTTAACCCAGCATTACACCGCGAAAATTTATCCCTCGGTAATGCTAATTGGATGCGGTTGCCAAATCACTTGTTATCGCATACGCACGCCGTTGTTGTTGCAGTTTTATCTATTTTTTTTCTATTTTGTTTTCGAAAAATAGAGCTACTCTACATAGCTGCTGCTGCTGTCGGTCCAAAAAAGTTTGCCCATCGGTAACTTCGTTTTTACATGCATCTCGGCCACGCTCGCCTCGATTCTCGAAAAATTTTGCCGCCGTCAGTGTAAATTATTTTATGTTTGCGCAGTACGTGCGTATCCGGTGCCAAAAGCAGGCGGCTGATGGACAGGCCGAGGGGCGACGTTCGATCGTACATATACATGTATACCTATGTACAATAGAACGGTCGCGAAAACACTTGCTGTAAAGTTTAGATTGATTAAGTTCGGCGGGGCGCGACCAAACGACGCCACTGTATTGTCTATAGTAGAGATACGCGCGCGTGTGTAGGTGCTGCGGGTGAGAAAAAAAAGTGGAAGCGCACAATGATTATGCGAGAATATAACCACGTTGAATGAGCGAAAAATTCACGCGAACTGTTTACGTTTAATTTTCTTTTCCAAGAATTCCGCAGTTTCAGACGAATGCGGCCGAGTTTTTAGTACAGTTAAAAATGCTTTTTTCCATGTGGAAACACGCAATATGAAACCCGTCTGAAATGTACACAAAGTTGTATACATATTTTTATAACCATATTTTATTTGAAACAATGGCACGCGCTGTTAACTCTCATTCCTCCTCTATATACCTGTTAATTTTTTCGTGTATATTTTATAACGAATGCGCTTGTTCAAACTTACGCTCGGCTCAACCATCCGCCACCACAGGCCCCCTGTGTACGTGTTATACCTACACCGGAGTTAAACGCGCGGAAGTAGGTACATACCCACATTCACGGGTCGGACACACGCTGCACGTATTAGCCGAAGTTTGTTTTCTTCTTTATATTTACGGAATCTCGCGCGGAAATTTTCCCCTTTTGTTTGTACATGGATAGTCCAAATATTCCGCTACAGATTTATGCATTTACACTATGTAGCGCGCGTATCGGATTTAGCGCAAATCCTAAGTACATAATTATACATCCTAAATGTACCGATCCTTGGGTTAATCACCGTGCCGAAAATACATCTCCTCTGTTTAGATTGGCGAAAGGGAGAGAAAGGAAAAAAGGAGATCGGAAAGTGTGTACCTTCGGCCCATAGATCAATAACTAGCTCTCATCCGCGAGCCGCGCAGAGAATCAGAGCACCGGGCAGCGAGAGATGATATCGCGCGCGGGAAACAAGAGCTGCTCTCGGCTCTCGCGCGTTTGACCGAGCGTCTCTACTCCTCCTCCTGCTAGGTACGATGGCAGTGTAAATAACGGCGCGATGCCCTCTTTTCCTCCTCTTTTTTATGATTTCCTCGATCTCAGCGGCGGGGCAGGACGAGAGAACAAAAGCCCCGGGGCTAAGTGCGTGTGGCATTGTTTCGCCTGTCTGCCCTCAAAAGTACACGTGCGTCTGCTCTCTCTCTCTCTCTCTCTTCGAACCAGCGAAGGACTTTTAGGCTCTATATACTTTTGCGAAGGATACGCCCGCCTTTGCCCTGTTTCGGGCTAATTAATTCCAGTTGCTTTCTCCCACTCCCACTGTGCTTGCGATCGTTATTTCACGGAAAGAGAGAAAGAGGAGAGTATAGGACTCGTTTTATTAATTGGCCGGCGGCAAGGAGACTGACGGTTCATTATCTCTCTCTCTCTCTTTCTCTCGGCTACGCTCGAATTTTAATCCGTGACGCTAGCGCGCGCGGCTTTAAATAGAGATTTAATTACTTTAAGATGGAATGGGATAGAGAGAGAGAATGGAATAGGCCGTGTTTATTACACGCTGTAGGGACATTTAAAATATGCGATGCGGACGTTTGTGCACGGGATTCTCCGCGTATAGTAGAAGAGGTTTATCAGGCTGTTGGAGA
Source organism: Torymus auratus (assembly GCA_900474315.1). NCBI lineage: Eukaryota > Metazoa > Arthropoda > Insecta > Hymenoptera > Torymidae > Torymus > Torymus auratus. The sequence goes on from UXGD01000822.1 coordinate 35,809, forward strand.
ACTAAACTAAGCTAATTTACCCCCCGCTGGCAATAGTTTTTGCAGTGGTGCGTTGTGTAAATCACCACCGCTGCGTATTATTTGCGTTCGAGATTTAATACATCACGCCCGTTATCTGTTATCTACGTATACAAACCCTTTCATAATGTATAATATAGGAACGAATGGTAATTATTAATTAATTATCGCTTAACAAGAGCGTTCGATGTAATTTATGTAATTGCTTTATCACGCCGCCTATGTATACATATTTATAATTGCGCTTTTGAAATATCGATAATAACAAGTGCTCTCGCATCTGCGTCGCTTATTGTAATACCATTACGGTGGCGATGTTATTATTATACACACTTTAAGTACACGCCAATTATCAGTATTCGAGGAGAAATTATATTATTACATTTTCCTCAGACGAAGCGCGCGTCGAAATAACGAGGAAAACGCCAAAGTCCCACCGCTGATTATAATACACGCGGTAATATACAGCGGAAGTCTCTTTTCTCCCGCAAGTTTTATTAATGAGCAAACTTCCGTCTCTTCTTCCCCCGCGTCTACATACAAAATCAAGCTAACGAGCTCTCGCGCCGCACTCGTGTAAAACGCGCGGGACAATAAGTCACTCGAGGCGAGTCGCCGCCACACGGTGTAATCGAATTACCGATCGCTACAGATTTTTCAATAGCTTCTACAGCTATTTGGCTGATGAGAAAATATTCCTTCGCTAAAACACTTTCGCGCGTAATCGGCCGCATGAAATCGGTCGTTATCGGATGGACGGGTGGACGGGGGATTGACACGGCGCTGAATTATACCCCGAGGCCCGCGAAACTTTCGCCTATATACATATACATACGTGTATACACATGTACACTATAGACGATATATTGACGGACAGACTGGACGTCGTGCGTGTAAATACAACAAGCAACATAACGAGCGCGTGAATATTTCATTCCCTTATTCCTTCGCGTCCTGATGCTCTCGTAGACGGCGACACCTCTCAATCAGCTCGAATTAAAATCGACCTAGAGACAATTATAATAATACGCATAACGCGCTCATCAGCTCTCATCGAGACCCATCATAACACGGCCCGCGGCCATTCAACTTCCCCCATATATTATATAACAACGTCAACATCCATCACGCTATGTATATTACAGATGGCCCGGGACGTGCGCTGACCACCACCAGCTCCCCGCGGGCGTCGCGCGCGGGCTCTAAACTCCGATGCAGCAGTCGACGGGGTCGGCGGCGGCGGCCTCGCACCTGCCGCCGGCGTACAACTACACGGAGATCCTGCGCCGGCTGAACATCACCGAGGAGGACCTCGACTATATAAACAACTTTCAGACGGCTGCCGGCGGCGGCGTCGTCGGTAACAGCAGCGACGGGGCGACCAGCGCTAGCTGCTCCTGCGGTCCCTGTCACTGCGGCGGCCTGGTGCGTCGTCTCGCCGCCTCGTATCGCCTCTACCACGGTTACGTGGCGCTGCTGGTATGCACACTAGGTACCCTGATGAACCTGCTGAACGTGGCGGTGCTGACGCGGAAGGAGCTGAGACGGGCGCCCATCAATCGCATACTTACGGGACTAGCAGCCGCCGATTGTCTGGTGATGCTGGAGTACGTGCCGTTCGCAGTGTACGAGTACATAGTGTTACCCGAGCGGAGGCTGTTTCCTTACGGCTGGGCGGTCTTCGTGCTCTTTCACATGCACTTTAGCCAACTGCTGCACACGATCAGCATCGCTCTCACTCTCACACTCGCCGTCTGGCGGTACATCGTCGTCAGGTACGCTCTCACGTACGTCTCTTTACTGCGGAACACACACACACACACATTATATACGCGAAGACGCGCTTATATATTATACGATGTGACTTGTCTTGCGTCTCCATCTTTCTGCATGCGCGATAAACTTGCCGTCAGAGAGTAGCAGCAACTCACTTTGTCAAAAGTTATATGTACGCGCGCGCGCGCACGGATCAAGTTTTAAACGTATGAAGTAACTTGTTCCACGAAAAGTGCATTATTAGCCGTGCATATAACGAGAGAGTCAGCAAAAGCTCTATATTCTCCTAACATAAGCGCCTCGAGTTATAACGCTTCTTACCCCTTTTTTTTATCGCGATCGCGAGTAGTTTCTCTCTCGCGTGCTCTGTGATAAAGTGGCGGTGGCAGGTCGACTTTTCTTATCTGGAATAAATTGTCGCGCTCGCGCCGAGCATACGCCTTTCCACTTACATATTCACATACGCGCGCATGCAATTTCGTCGTATATACATATATACCTATGTATATTCTTCTTCTGGCGCAGGTATCCCCAGTGTAGCCGCAGCTGGTGCACGCCGGCGCGCTGCAGAGTTGCCCTGCTCAGCAGCCTCCTCGCGGCGGCCCTCGCCTGCGCGCCCAGCTACCTCGTCTTCGGCGTGAGTATATATATCTATGTGCATGCATATAGGCTATAGATTATGACGTATAGCATGCACTTTGTCTTGAAGCGCGATTTATTAAAGAGCCGCGACGAGATTTATTGTTTTCTATTACGGGGATATATTCGCCGAAGAAAGATTGTACCTCGTTTGGTGGATGAAGAGGCTGCGTTCTTGGGGAAAGTGCGCCGCGCAACGGCTGAGTAAGTAGATACAGGCCGAGTGTAGTCAGACACGGATTCTATGTATGAGAGAGAGTTGGAGATACAAGGTTTGAAGCCGATGGGATACTAGTTTACGCTTTTCCGACTTTAAGACGTGGTGTTGTAAGCGTTGATTGCTGATTTTTATGTCTTCTCGTATTCTCTTTGCCTCGCGTTACCCGACGCGTGTAATAATTAAATCGAAAATAGAATGGGCGGGTTGAATATAATTAGTGAGAATGAGGTATTGAAATTGGATGGTAGAAAATAATTGTGTAATTATATAAACGAGGGTCGAGAGATGCCTTTGATGTTAAAATTTAAATATAATACATTCTTGTGAATTACAATGAAAAAATAGAATTGAAAATAACTGAATAGAAATTTAATATGAGAAATTCAATTTAATAAGGTATTTCCTTAGTAGCAGACGAAGCGTTTATTTTATTCTTTACAAGTTGATCAATGACCCTTTCAGGAAACTCGATGCCGTATCACATTTTCAAACGAACGAGTCTCCGCTTTCTCATGCGAATGGACAAAGTACTTGCGAACAGCATTTTCGCGTCGCGTCCACGTCTTCCATTTGCTTTGTGTCAACTGATACTCTTGAAGTATATAACATTTTATGGTGCTATCCAATTTGAAAAAAAGGAATTTATTTAAGTGGCGGAAATAATTCAATTACTTTGACGATCACCTGTTATCTCTTATGCTCGAGACTATTTTCACTGCAACAGAATGGTTTTGTAGCAATAAAAATGCATTCGCGCAGCCAACTCGTTATTAAATGTACATCATATTGCTGAAATTGGAGTGAATATACACATTTCGATTATTATACAATGTGTAGCGGATTGTAAAAATTTTAATCAATAATTTCATCTTTATACAAATAGTTTTGCAGAGAACGAATTTAATTTTAATAAAACCTTTTTCTACTGTTTGACTGGAATATAATACCCACGGAAAAAATGTGTACTTTTCTTATATACATAATAATGCAGAATAAAGTAAAAATTTTAAATGTATAATTCGATAAGGTTTCTCGGTACAAGCAGAATCAATGTATGACTGTTGTATGCAAAAACGAATCAAAAATGCAGTACGTGGGTTGAAAAGAGAAAATTTTTCTATATTCATCTGGGATTTCGGGGAATTCCCATCGTTGATTATATATCTGAAGGCGAAACTTTTCAAATGATTCAGTATACCAATAGAACGGAAAAATGGCATTACATTTTGAACGACATAAATAAGACATAATAGAAAGTGTTTTAATTAAAATTTGACACACATTATTTATGGCTGTTAATGTTTCACCAGTAAAATTTTAAACAGAGTTTTAACGTTACGTCAAAATGTAATAAAGTTATAGGTTTTATGGAGCATAATGATGTACCGCTTTCACTGCCAATCATTCACGAAATTATTTTACTCGTATTAAAAAGACCATTTCACATTTAATATAGAAACACGCGCGAAGAACTCAAATTAAAACAAGTCAGGAAAAAAAAGCCTGAATTGTCGGTCATTCCGAAATTAAAATATCATTTGATATTTCCGAATATTAAAATATTAATAAAATCGTTCCATTATCAGCCAGTATTTCCAAACAATACGTGCTCTTTTCCTTCCTCTGGCTTCGCTCGGTAATATTGAACGTACTTTTATTATGGCAAAAAGTACCTAATACTGCAGTCTACCCTTCATATCGCAATATGCAATGTTGAAGTACTAGATCGTATGTTCCGGATCTCTTTATCAAGTTTTTATTTGATTTTCGTAAAATATGCAATTTTAGCAGGGATTTTACGTATTTAGCATACAATATTTATAACCCATGACATTCCCAATTCATGTTACATAATCGCCGCGTTAATACATATTTGAAAAGGCTAATTAGAAACATCATTACAAGCGTAATTATGATTCTGAATTAAATAATCCATTGAAAGCTTGAAGCGTAATGTGAGATTAATTACAGAATTAAATATGTGAGTAAACATCACAAACTACTAGGTACATATATGAAACAACCAAAATTACGAAACATTGGCAATGATAATTACCAATTGTTTGTCATAATTATTATATTAATTTATTATTATACATGTAAATGGAAAATTCCCTAAGGTGCAAAATGAAATCGAATATTCAATCCTTTTAGCATGCTCGTATAATCAACAAAACCAAAAATATAATTAATTGTTTTCATTTTTATTATGTAAACTTTCGTAGTATAACGTCAAAGTTATTCTGAAAAGTGACGCACTTAATAAAATGAAAAACATTAATTAATTAAAAAATCTTTTAAAATTCATCGCACGAAGAAACGGAATTACGTCGACAAACAAAATGATATTATATTATTTGAAAAATGTGCGATGTAGGTATGTTTAAACATGCGTGATGCGTGTGTGGGTGGACTGAAAAAATCCAAGTTCACGTTTAATATAAAACGTAATTCTTTTCTTCTATGGTTTCCCGGGACAATCCATTTAACGTTATTAAAAAACTTGACGCTTTTTTTTAATTTATAATTTAAAAATTACAATTTTTTAATTAATCAAAGACATTTTGATTATAATAGCTCAAGAAAAACTAATTAAACATAACATCTTATAAAAAGATCCTATAAAGAAATCTTTCAAGAGCTCTTAAGGAAAATCTTTTCTGGTTTAATTGCAAAAAGCTGTTTTGCATTTGAGGCCGTGCTTCCAAGTTGACTGATTAACCTTTTTCCCGAACTTCTTAAACAGATCATAAAATTTTCAATTTTTGTTTTTAAATTACAAGATTACAGCTGAGAAACTTTCTCAAAAACACCTTTAAAAAAATCTTCCATCCAATATTGTTTATTTATCTTTCAAGTTCCACAGAATCTCTCTATTTACGAACACTTTCCACATGGCATCCGAGAAAACTTCCCCACTCTCCCCTGACGTCTGTAAAACTTGTAAGGGAACAAAAGTCGTATGAAAGCTCTGATGTACTTCAATCCGCGCACGCTCACGATATTCGACGCTTCGAAAGTTCCAAGTCGGCGCCGGTCGATTTGTGAAGTTAATAAGTTTGCTTTATGAAGAAGAAGTTCTGCCTTTCCCGAATGTAAATGCAATGCTCTTGTTATATAACTATACATATAATATAATACACACACCGGTGGAGGTGGTGGCTGTTTCTTTCGCATCGCTATGTGAGATGGTTGAGAGAGAGAGCATAGGCGACGAGGACTTTTAAAGCAACTAGGTCATTCGGTGTAGAATTCGTGCAAAAGCGCGGCAAAAAGTCCCTCGGGCGCGCGCGATACGAAAGAAAGTAAAAAGGATTTACAAACGCGTTGGTATTAGTCGATGATTGCAAGTCGACTTCCGAGGAGCGCGGAGTGTAGAATATCACCCGGACGCGCGAGATCTGCAGTTAATGGAATACGAAGTGCCACTACGTACACGTACTCAGGATGAATGAACTGGCGCGGGCTGCGCGCGAGAGGATAAAAAACGAACGTACAGGAGAGGATATTAACCGTCGTCAAAGCTCTCCCGTCCGGACGCGCCTCGGAGGTGACAGCGTCGGATATCTTTATATTGTACGGAAGGACAAAGAACGCGCGACGAGGCTTTTGAAGTTGTTGTATATTATACATGACCTTCTGCGCGTCCACTCTGCAGGAGGTGTTTCGGCGGCGGAGATATTGCCGCCCATTCGGACTGTCATTTCCGATAGATGCGCGCCTGTCACGATGAGATGACCTTTCTGTGTACGTGTGTGTGCGTGCTCCAAAATGGGAAATGAGGAAAAATTGGATCGATGTGTAGTCACGCGCGGAGGTGTGTTGTTCCGTGTATGCCTATATATACAGTAGCTTGTTTTACAATGTTTCACTACGCGCGGTGCTTGAAAAAACGGCGCCGGGTAAAATCATAAATTTCCGTTCGAAACGTTATTAATATTTGTTCCGTGTAAAAAATGCGAAAAAATTTCACAGCCGTTTTATATTACGGCCGGTATAGCGCTTTATGCAAATATATATCTTTCGAATATGAATATCGATGCGTCCGCTCGGTGCTACATTTATACCCCATTCGTGCGCGGATATATTTAATTGCGCTTTTATATTAATCCCCAACGCATGCTAGCACTCGCAATTTAGGTATATACACACAACGGTACTCGCTTTTCTCTCTTTTTCTCTCTCTCTCTCTCTCTCATATCCCTCGCGGGCAGCCTTTACATAACATCTCCGAGCCAATTATCTCGCCGCAGGGTTTATTCTACCTTACAATAAACACCCGCTCTTTCTCTCGCGAAATATAATACAATATAAACTCGTTTTGCAGATCCGGGAACAGAAGCTGTACGAGAAGGACGGTCCGACGGTTCTTTACCACGTGGACGCGAACAACCGTAGCCCGACGTCACACAATGACAGCGACAGCCGGGGCTTGCTCTACAAGCTCAACTTCTGGCTGCTCGGTGTGCTGGTGAAGCTGCTGCCGTGCGTCGTGCTCACGGTCATCAGTTGCCGACTCATACAGACCCTCTACAGGTGAGCATTGCGCGATGTTATTATTTTATGCAGAGTTCAACTTAATTGCACTTGCGGACGTGGGGAATATGACTGGATATTCGTGTTAGAGCTGGTGCGCGGCGAGTTTCTTATTCGTTTCAGTGGTGATGACGGAGCGGTTTTAGGGCGAAGTGTGCGCATAGAGAGGAAATGGAAAAGTTATTTTAGTTCCATGTAATTTTCTACGGGATATGTGGGGTGCGTGCGTGCGTGTGCGTGAGAGTCGGAGTGTTCTTGGAATTCGAAAAATAATATCTGGAATTGGGTTAGTTAAATATAATAAATTGTAATGAAGCGGCGGAACTTATGTATTAATAAAGTAAGTTGGAAGTGAAGTTGGGCTTTTTTATGTTTTTAGGTAATAAATCATTTTGTAAATGATGTTATTAGCATTTGCAGATTACTTCGTTTTATCGCCGAAATCCGAGCGCAAAATTTACGCCTTTTTTGAAAGCATATTAGTTTTCGTACAATTTTAATGAACGTAATGGCTACTATATAACGTGCTTATGATGTTTGGTATCCAATTTCGATGCTCATCGCGTGCACTTTTTTCGTTTTACGAGGGAGTAAGAGGATATCTTGCACGGTTATTTTTCGAAAAAGAAAATAGGGAAATGTGCAAATGCATCTGAAGCTTTTTTCATTTAAGGTACAATTTCCATGAGTAAATCGAAATCTTGGTTTTCCGAAAAATCTTGTTCAAACTTTCTATCTGAGAATTGAGGAGGAATCTAGTTTACTAGTGGATCGAGATTGTATACACTATTTCATATTTTTCAGAAAATATTTATTCCATATCCTATTTTGTGAAATCTAAAACCCAGCATAGGTATAAGCAGATTACACTTTTAACCTAATAAATCAGAACTGAACTAAATAAACTAAACAAATCCAATTTCATAAAGTTCAATCGGTCTTCAATTCAGCCTACGTTTATTAGATTGAACTTCACCCTCCACAAACTAATGCAACCGACACAGCGGCGCGGTATTTTTTTGAAATATTCTGTACATCGAATATATTGCATCCTGATCTACCGAACAAGCCACTGCTAACAACTTATACACCCTTGGAGATATAGATAACGTATGCACATATCCTGCCCGTAAAGCGAGACCGCGAAGAACCCATTGAATTTAACAATAACGCATAAGCTTTAACATAGTTTCGCCTGTTGTTACGCAAACAGATGGATTTCAACAATGATAGCGTATGTACATATTTACACGGAAATTCTGAAAAGCAAACTCACTGCGCGGTACGCCGCAAACCAACACGTATTGTTGCAAATTTTCGTTCCGGTAAAAGAGAGCTTTGTCCTTGAATTCTGTCCCAAAGAGATAATTAAATTAAATTCGCGACCCCGAGTTTTTATCTTAATCAGAGAAGTCCAGGCATCCGGTGTGTTATTGTATAAACTGCGATGCGAAATATGTGCACAACCCAGATTTTAAAGTATTATTATACACTCGCTGACTCCTGCGCTCGAACAAGTTCGTATATTAAGTATATAAATACACGCGAACTTTATTTAATTAAGCCGAACTCACGTATTTCCTGTAACGCAAACAAAGCGCGAAAATAAGCTGCTTTATATTACAGGTAAACAACAACTTGCGTGTGTATATATATACAGATAATCGCTCGCACCCAAAATAATCATCATCACCACGAATAAAACGACATAAAATTCTTCTCTCTCTCCCCCAAGTAGAGCCAAGGCACGCCGCAGGCTGCTGCGCCCGGTGGGCCAGGACCCCCACCACCCCGCCCCAGTTGGCAAGACCGATCGCCGCGCGGATCGCACCACTCGAATGCTCGTCGCCGTCCTCCTGCTCTTCCTCATCACCGAGATACCACAAGGCGTCCTCGGTCTACTCTCCGCCCTCCTGGGCGACTGTTTCTTCCGCAGCTGCTACCACAGCCTGGGCGAGATAATGGACATCCTGGCGCTGTTCAACGGCGCCGTCAACTTCATCCTCTACTGCTCAATGTCGCGGCAGTTCCGCACGACCTTCGGCCAGATCTTCAAGCCGAACATCGTGGTAGGCAGGTGGCAGCCCGCCTGCACCCATCAAACGGACGTGCAAAGCACGTATGTCTGACCGAAACCCAGTAGTCGCCACCGGCAGCACGTGGTAATGGAGGGTAAGAAGGGAGGTGGAGGAGGCAGGACGAACGGCTACGTCTACGTGCGGGTAGCTGCCGCCAGGTTTCTTATATACGCGCGCAGCAATAGCAGCACGGCCGCCTCGTAGCCCCAGGTGCGCCGCGCCTCCGTCTTGAGAAACAATTTTAACCCTCCCGTCTCCACCTTCCACACATCTTCTTCGCGCACAGGTGGCTGCGCCTCTGTATATACGTATATATAACGTATATATATGTAACGCGAGAGAAAGAGAGAGAAAGAGGTGAAAAAGAGGAGCGTGGATGCGCGCCGTCTCTGTCG